>AWOL01S0039660.1:18884-50496 GCA_000715115.1 Nicotiana otophora | reverse complement strand
GAAATAACTTGTCGCCACGTTATCCGTTTTGACAACGAAATGAGGCCCCAACAAATAATGGTGCCAGGTTCTTAGACAACGAACCATAACTGTCATCTCCTTCTCTTGGACAATATAGCGACGTTCCGCGTCATTCAACTTTCTGCTCTCAAAGACTATTGAATGGCCCTCTTGCATTAGGACGCCACCAATAGCAAAATCAAAATCATTCATGTGGACCTCAAGGACTTTAGAAAAGTCGGGTAGAGCCAAGACATGCTCCTCTGTAATTGCTGATTTGAGACCCTCAAATGCTTCTTGGCACAACTCAATCCATACCATGAGTGATCCTTCTTTAGAAAATCAGTGAGAGAAGCCGCTATTATATAATAGCCAAGAATGAATTGCCGATAATAATTGGCGAGGCAAAGAAAGAGCAGCAGCTCGATTACCTTCGCTGGGGCCTCCCAATCTTTAATCGTCGCGACTTTGTCGCTATCCATTCGAATATGTCCTTGACTGATTGTATGCCCCAAGAATTGAACTTGTGGCTGAGCAAAAGAACACTTCTCCTTCTTTACAAACATGTCATTTTCCCTTAGCACTTAGAAAACTTTGCGAAGGTGATCAAGATAATCCTCCATACAAGTGCTATAAATCACAATGCCATCAAGATAGATGACCACAAACTGATCTAAAAATGGATGGAACAACTTGTTCATCAAAATACATAACATAGTTGGGGCGTTGGTTAAGCCGAACTGCATCACCAACTATTCAAAAGCCCCATAATGAGTCAAACAAGTCGTCTTTGGTTTGTCACCTTCGGCTATGCAAACCTAATAATATCCTTTCCTCATATCCATCTTGCTAAACACCTTGGCATGGCCAAGACGATCAAATAAATCTACAATCAAAGGTATATGGTATTTGTTCTTTATCGTGAACTTGTTGAGAGCACGATAGTCTATGCACACGCAAAGTCCCATCTTGCTTCTTTTGGAACAAGACTAGAGATCCAAATGGTGCCTTCGACGGTCGGACATGTCCCGCTTCAAGCAAATCCTTGATTTACTTCCTCAATTCCTTCATCTCCATAGGTGCCATACAATACAGACCCATGGAAGGTGGCTTTTCTCCCGGAATCAACTCAATGTAATGGTCTAATTCCCTACGTGGTGAAAATATTTGGGAATGTCTTCGGGCATTACGTCCTTGTTCTCATCAAGGACATGTTGAATACATGGGGTCAAGGCTTCCCCCTCATGGATGGCCTTGTCCTCCTCAAGCTCTATCACAGCTGCTAAAAATGTGGCTTCTCCTCTCTTGAAGCATTTCACAATCTGCATCGCGGACAATTGGCCAATAACTTGTGGAACACGAACTGTTGGCACAACACAAGGATCCCTCGGATCCCAAATATAAATTTGGTTGAGACTATAGGAAAGGAAGGCCATGACTTCATCCCAATAGTCCAAACCCTACACAAGATCAAACACGTCCATGGGAGCGACATAGAAATTCATATTTACCTGCCAAGCTCCTAAGTTGAGTTGCACATCACCGGCAACTCCATTTATGTTGGTAAGGTCGGCATTGGTTGTCCTCAACAAAGAACTCCTGGGACTAAACACAAGGCCAAGTGACTTAGCCTTGGCTTCAGTCACGAAGTTGTGTGTCGCACCAGTGTCCACCATGATACGGACATGCTGTCCATTCAGTTTTGCATCCACAAACATGATCATTTATCCCTCAATCTAGGCTCCTTGCTTATCACAACACCAAGTAACATGTGACTCATTTGAGCAAGGTCATGCTTCTCTTGAGTATCCTGCCTCAAAACAAGTTCCTTGGTCAGCAAAGCACCAAGCATCATGTGGCCAAGATGAGCCACGTCCTGCCTCTCTTGAGCAACTTCACCAGCTTATGCACCACCTTGTGCTTGCCTCCTTTCAGCTCCAAACAAGGTACCAAGTTTGCCCAAAGAAGAAAAATCTTTGTAACTATGATTAGAATCCTTGCAAAAAGAACAATCATTGCGAGGACCAACTGCCTTCTTTCTTTCATTATACATGTCACGCCAATGAGAAGATCGATTGCCTTCACCTTTGAAATCATGACATGTGGCAGCAACTTTCTTGCCTTTGTCATGATATCCACCAGCTCTAGTAGGCTTGCTCTTGGTCTCCTTTGCCTTTGTGGCTTCTGGCCTAAAATCATTCAAGGATTCGGCATCAATGACCTCGTCATGTCTTTGACTTGACATCGCTGGAACTCTTGGTTGGCCCAGTTTTGGAGGCCGTACATGAAATAAAATAACTAGTCATCACTTGTCAAGCTGGGAATTTGGAGAATGAGTTTGGTGAACTCCTTCACGTACTCATGAATGGAAGTTATTTGTTTGAGCTCTCTCAACTTCCGATAAGCCTCATTCACAATATTTTGAGAATAAAACTGGCGCTTTGGTTCGAACTTGAACTGCTCCTAGTCTTTGATGGAGCAACTGCCCTTCTCCATCTCTGCTTTCTTCCTCCGCCACCATAATATGGTGGTGTCAGCCAAATACATAGTTGCTGCCCAGATCTTAGCAGCCTCATCAAGAATGTTGAGGTGCTCAAAGTAGTCTTCCATTTTCTAAATGAAGTTCTCAACATCTTGAGTGTTCCTTCCACCCTTGAACTCTTTGGGTTTAGGAACCTCAACCTTGGTCTCACGCACCGTCACTGGACCAGTGCCACTAGCGAGCCTTGCTGCCTCCAGTTATTGCTTTAGGGAGTCAACTTTCCCATGTAACGCAAACACAACCTCGGTCAGCTTGAGCTCAAAAATTGGTCAGTCCTTCTTTGTGCTCGTCAATCAGGCTATCTAAAGCCTCCTTGACGTCTCCCAACTCTTCTAGAGCAGCATACTCAAGTGAGCAGAAGTTGCCTTCAACAACTTCTATGCGCCGGTTTAAAGTAGCTAAACCATCCTCGGTGAGATCCACTCGCACGTCTAAACGGCCTGAAGCAGAACCATCACCTTCCTTGCCATGGCAGACTTGTTGTGGTGGGGGCTTATAAGTTTGAATCAAATTCTTGTGCATTAGGCGGGAAACTCAGTATCAGTTCTCTAAAATAATAAAAATATAAAAAGAAAATAAAAAATGAAGCAGAGAAGCAAAGTACGCAATCGCCATTCTAATAATTGATTTTTATGAACCAAAAGTAACAAATTATCAATTTTATTAATTTCAAAAAATAAATTTCTGAAAGAAAAAAAATAACACAAATAATCTAATAACAACTCAATATTTGATGTAAATCCAACTAAGTAGGCGTTTGGACATAAAAATTATAATTTTTGAAAAAAAGTAGTATTTTGAGTTAAGTTAAAAAATAGTATTTGGAATTTAAAATTATGGTTGGACATGCATTTCATTTAAAAAAATATTGCAGTATTGCGAGTGGGGAAAAAAATTAATTTGTTTTTGAAAAAATGATCAAAACCACTTTTTGATTTTTGAAAAACTCATTTTCAAAAAAATCCAGAAACTTGCAAAGTTTCATGGACGGACACTTTTTTGAATTCTTTTTGAATAAAAGAATCTTATTTATGGACAAAGAGGGCCTAAGTTGTCACATTCATTTTAAATTATTTTATTGGGTTTGGTAATTAAAATGGGTCAACGAGGTTAAAAGGATGGAAAAAGAAGTAAACGAGTTTTAAAATATGTAATAAGTAAGTTGAGTTTTTTTTCTAATAAATACTCCTTCCGTTTCAATTTATGTGAACCCATTTGACTGGGCACAGAGTTTTGCCATGTAAGCTAAAAATGTAGCAAGTTACAATAATACCCTTAAGGGCCCACTGATTAATATTCAACCAAAAGCTCTTCTAAAGAATAGAGTCAAACAAATCTGACAAGTCCATCTCCTCAAATGCACATGACAGCCTGTCAATTACCGTGTCCAAATCTCCCAATTTCCTATCAATTACTAATGCTTATCAACCATACATATACTATATCAAAAATTAAACAAATTGGAGACCCAATTGAATATAAAGTCTTCGTTGAATTCTCTCTCTCGAGGAACCAAGATTCAAGTTGTTGAGAACATTTCCTATGAATTTCTCAATAACCCAGGTATATTAACCTAACTTGATTTGAAATTTATTTTATTCCTATATTACTAAGTTTGTAATGAGATCTGAAGGTTTTTCTTTTCAAAAAATTTACTTAATGAAATTTGGCGCTATCTCTCAATTAGTAATAGTTGAGCGGTAAATATTTCATTCTTCTATTTGCGGCAACACTAAATTTTAAATTTATGAAGAGCTTTTGTATTTGTACAGAGATGTTGAATATTCTTTCTGCTTTCACTATTTTTCTATAGGAGTATTTGCTTGTATCATCCAGCCAAGCTAGTCCTCCTAATTGAATCTCCTAGCTCTTCCTGTAGAATGAGGTTCTTCATTATGCCTTTATAATCTTTTCTGTTTGTAGTTAATGAAAATAGATGAGTCAATCAGATTCAATTAGGAGTAAGAAACAACTAAATATTGAGGAACGTCAAGCTATTACAGAATTCCTTTTAAAGGAAAGCAAAAGTGAGTCTGTTAATTATGGGTCTTTAAAACGAGCTACTGTTCTGTTTCATGCTTCAAAAAGCACTGTACAACGAATTTGGGTACAAACAAAATTATGTGTTCATATTGGTACTCAGTTAGATGTATCTACAAATATTGCAGGTAGAGTTGGTAGGAAACGAATCGAAATCGACAATAATTTGGTCAAGGAGGTGCCTCTTGGTCGTCGAACAAATATTTAATCTTTGGCTTGTGCCGTGGATATGTCAGCATCAACTATGTTTCGGCTCCTTCAAAGAAGGAGCTATAAGGGCACACACCAATGCCATAAAACCTCATTTGACAGAGAACAACAAAAAGGCAAGGCTTGAATTCTGTTTGTTAATGATTGAATCAAGTACACTTCATTCGAATCCTATGTTTTTAGACATGTTTAACTATGTCCATATTGATGAAAAATGGTTCTTTCTAACAAAAAAAAGTGAAAGGTATTATCTTCTCCCTGAAGAACAAGAACCAAACCCTTATAGGTCTTGCCAAAGTAAGAATTTTATAATGGAAGTTATGTTTATGGCCGTTGTAGCACGCCCTAGGTTTGATGAAGATGGAGTAGAGTTGTTTTCAGGGAAAATAGGAATATTTCCTTTTGTTGTCAAGGAACCAGCTAAAAGGAATAGCAAAAATCGAGTGGCGGAAACTTTGGAAACAAAGCCTATTTTATCTGTCACTAAAGATATCACTAGGAGTTGTTTAATTGAAAAGGTTCTTCCAGCGATTCGATTAAAATGGCCGCTTCCACATGCAAATGCTCCTATTTTTATCCAACAAGATAACGCAAGACTGCATCTTAGCATCAACGATGAAGAATTTAATGAAGCTGCCAAACAAGATGGTTTTGATATTAGGTTATGCTTTCAACCTCCTAATATTCCGGATCTAAATGTTTTGGACCTGGGATTCTTCAGAGATATTCAATCACTTCAGTATCAAATGGCTCCTTCAACTATTGATGACTTAATAAATGCAGTTGAGAAATCTTTTAATGAGATGGAAGTTCACCGACTCAATCATGTGTTTCTCACTCTACGATCTTGCATGGTTGAGGTGCTGAAAGGTAGAGGTGGGAACAACTACAAAATCCCACATATGAAAAAGGATAGATTAGAACGAGAAGGAAATCTTCCTATTCAAGTTCGTTGTGACATTGGCGTAGTCAATGAAGCTGTAGCTCAACTTCAAATGTGATACAGATGTCAAGGCTATTTACAACTTTATTGTAAAGGTTCTCTGTTTTGTAAACTTAACCATCATGTAGTTTTTGTATAACCTCTCTTTTTGCATAGACTTGTGTATTTAAAAAAGTTATGAATATCAAGTCGGTTGTTTCTATGGAATCCTCTCTTGTAAAGGTTATGTATTTAAAGATGCTCGGAACGTTTGATATGTAGGTTCTGTATAGTTTCTCTCCTTGTAAATTAAGTCTCATGCTTTTCTGAGAAACTGCAAATGTTAATTTTATATTTGTGGAAAGTCTCGTGCAGTTATAAGTTTATGTTTGTGGGAATTCTGTAATCCCCAAATGGTCAAGACTCAAGCATTTATAAGGAATTTTATGACATATTGGAACACTTGATCTGGATGACTTGTGATAACAACAACAACAACAACAACCCAGTATAATCTCACTAGTGGGGTCTGGGGAGGGTTGTGTGTACACAGACCTTACCCCTACCCTGGGGTAGAGAGGCTGTTTCCGATAGACCCCCAGCTCTTTCCCTTCAAGAACTCCTCATCTTGTTCTTGGGGTGACTCGACCTCACAACCTCTTGATCTAGATGACTTGTGGTAAAGAAGTTAAAATCCCATTTAGGGTTGCTTATTTTGTCTTGAAATATTATAATTATTTTGTTGGGAATAAGATTGCATTTTGACATCTATAATTGAAGACTACAACGAATTTTAAAGCAATAGTCTATTTCTGAAAGTTTATTGGTGTTGTTCATCGCTATACGATTTGGATCATATGCTGAGTGTTGTTAGCTATCTAATGACTTTGGTGTAATGGAGTAATTAAAAAAAATACGAATGGCTTGCAATTAATCAAATTCGGATAAAAATAAGTGGGTATCAAAATGTGAGGATAAGAAAAAAGAACGAAAAAAGTCAACAAAGAAGAATAAGAGAAAAGGCCAACAATGTGAGGATAAAAAAAAAGAGTAAGGAAAAAGTCAGAAAAGAAAGATTGAGAGAAACGCCAAATCTGACATGGAAGAGGTTTGAAATTGTAAGTATAAAAATGTTGACTATTTAACTTAACCAAAAATGCAAAAGTTACTTACTTTTAGAGTTAGTGGGTCCGTGTCAGACTTCAAAAGAGAAGATGGTGAGGGCATTAATGGAATCCGAAAATTGAAAAGTTTCCTTGATAGAAATGTGGTCATTGTTTTTTACATAAATTAATAAGAAAATAATTTTACATAAATTAAAACATTGAGTACTTACATTGGAAAATGTAACGACAGCGTATGAGCTATTTGAGATTCGAATTGTAGCACAGGCGCGATATGGTTCTGCAACAGAAGCTAGCTTAGCTAAAAAGAAAAAAAGAAAATGAATTCTGGGATCAATTACGGTGTGAAAGATAACGACCTAGACGACGCCGCATTCTGGGCGGTGATAGATTCTGCCGCCGCCGCCGCTTCCACCACTGTTTCCAAGCATCGCAATAATATATATGTAGCTCACAAACAGACTCCGATTAGGCCTCTTCCAGCTATCCCAAATCCTTCTCCCCATTCTAGTAATAGGCTGCCCAAAAACCCTAGAAATGGTGGAGAGATTTCAAATTGCCTACCGCAGAAAATCTCCAAGATGACCCCGAATTCTTCTATGGTTATGGTAAAGCAGAACGTGCAGCGCTCGCCGGCTTATGTGACGAATTATTCCTCGCCGGAGTTGGATCGTAGCAATAACAGCAGTCCGATTGGTTCGGAATGTTCTCCGGCGACTACATTGAGGCATTGCTTGGCTGCTCCTTTCCCAACTGTTTCTCTCTTCAAGCAGTAATGCCGCTATGGCCGTAAGTAACAAATTGCATATAAAGTTTAAAAGTACTTATGGCATATATTACATGTTGTTAATGCCAGCACATTTATGTTTTAATTACGTGTATGCTATTTGTAGACTCCGTCTTATTTCCTTTTGGCATCAGAAGAAATGTATCTATCTAGTATCTCGTCCTTTGTATCAAATGGTAACATTGGAAGTACTTCAGCCTATTAAACAACATAGATATTTGATAGTAATTTAAGGACAGGAAGCTTAAACTATGGAGAATAAGATAGTATGTAGAGAATTAGTTAAAAATCACTGATAATGAATCAGCATCGTTGTCCTTGAATTGAATCAGCAAATCATTTACAACAAAATCTTTGATATTTCTAGGCAAAACCTGGCTATCTCCTAAAATCTGGGCAATGTCTGCATCTTTACTAAAATTTTATTGTTAAATAAAAGTCACCTTAAAGATAAATACAATTACACTGCCTGTTAGTTTCTGTTAACATCCATAATCAGCAATTACTGCTATTGTTTTGTTATGATTTTTTTCCTTTTTTGTATACATAAGTCTGATTTCATCAGGGCTTAATAATCAATTAAACATTTCACAGATTCTGGAGAAAAGTGACTACACTATGATTTCTGGAAGTCCCTTCATCAAAAAAGCTGGTAATATAACATGCCTGGGTAATTGGTTTCTTCTACTCACAACTAAATTTTTGCTGCATAAACATGATCGTATTTGTGCAGGTTGGAGGAAGATATCCTTTTACTTCAATCTATCATATGAAATTAAAGAAAAGAACATCGAATTTGATGAGAACCGTAATGTCCTACGTGCTGAATTTATAGTTCGGGCGCACATGCAGTACGATTCTTTTGGTGCACCCACTATTCCTATTCAAACATGTCAGCTTTGCTAGATTTTCTATTTATTTTGTTTTTTCCCCTTCTTTGTTTTGTTCCTCCTAGGGGTTCAAGGTTCTCAGATGGATGGGGTTCTTGTGAGCGGCGGGAGAAGAAATTTCTAAAACCAAATCGTGACATTCCCAGCACGGCAGAAACCAGAGCCAAAAATAAAGCATGCCAGGTCAATATATATAAATCTCCTTCCTTAGGATCCCTATAAAAGATAAAGTAGCTTCCCCCACATTTAGTTCATTTTTATTACTTCTAACTCTTGCTCACTGCTTCTTGTGTTGGTGGAGCAATTACTATAATGATTTAAGCTTTATCGTTGTCAATCGCCTGCAAATGCATACTGCATTTTCTTTTTTGATGAATTCATTGTACTTTGTGAGTAGGGTATCCCTCTAGTATTGTTTCGTCCATATAAGGTGCATAGATAAACTAGAATAGTAAAACTACTTTGAAGCTTATTTCAGTCTTTTGGGCCCTCGTGATGCTTTTAGGGCTCGTTTGGTACGAGGGATAAGGAATAATTAATCCCGGGACTAAATTTAAGAAGAGTTTATCCCATGTTTGGTTGGGTAGAAAATTGCGGTATAATTAATCCCGGGACTAAATTTAAGAAGAGTTTATCCCATGTTTGGTTGGGTAGAAAATTGCGGTATAATTAATCCCGGGACTAAATTTAAGAAGAGTTTATCCCATGTTTGGTTGGGTAGAAAATTGCGGTATAATTAATCCCGGGATTAGTTATCCCGGGATTGTAGTATTTTTTTATCCCCGTGGTGGGATAACTAATCCCAGCATAATTAATCCTGGGATAACTTTTTTCCAACTAAACGACCTCTTAAGGTCTAAGATTGTCACTTTGAGTCGTGATCTAGCCATAGCTTAGTGGATATGCACAGGGCCTAATACTTACTGCTGGTTGTGTCTTTCCTAGCTTCCATCCTGCCTTTGTTAAAAATGCAGATGGATTTTCATTTGCTAACTGGAGCACTCTTTCTAGAGTCAGATCGACTGTCGGGCTCTTTTCTGCTATAGTTTATATAACAAATATGAATTCCTTACAACACCATTATTCTGTACAAGCATATTTTCATTGTCAAATTTTTGTAGAACTAAACATGCCTCATGAGTATGACAAAAGAATATCAAATTTACAATCCCTAGGGATCACACATTTTCCTTCACTATACGGAAGTGGAACAGTCATCTATTGCCAAACATAAGAAGAAGAATATAGAAGCTTTTTATCAGTGTTCTTTTCCACAATTATACAGGCATTGTGCATATTGAAAGTGCATGATGCGTGGTTTACTTCCCCTTATCCTCGTTCTGTAATTGCAATCAACCCTATTTGTATTATTCACTTTCTGCTGTTTTGACTATTTATTACTTTTAATAATCTATCATTCTGTACTACTGTAAACTAGGTTTGTTAAGCAACTCAATGAGTGTAAACATTTGCAGGACCTGCTTGGAATTGGAGAATATCGACCTGGTGTGAGCCAGAGTACTCACCGGTAGAACTATCAAATAGTAGTAATTCATAACGTGCTCTATATCGAGTCATTTGCAGTTCCATTAATCACCCATTATAACAAGTCACCTCGGAACAAAGCTTGAGGTTGGGTTGTATGAAAAGCCATTCTGAAACAGGTACACAAAGAAGTTTTATGTACTGCAGTACACACCTAGTGTGCTTGTAACATCTAAAGCCAATCCCATACCTTGACTTCTAATATATTTTACTTTATTCTCTTCGCGACATGACACTAACTTCCAATCTTGTTGACCGCGATTATACACCCGGCATTGGCAGGGATTATAAATTTTATTGCCTCAACTTTCCAAGTTTGATACCACAGATTGACGGTTAGCTTGTCTTCATCATCTGCGAGCATATGAGCTTTGCCTTACCTTCTTCACTTTTTGACCCAAAATGTCACTTTTGTTTCTTTAGTGACAATGTGAAAATGGGCAAAGGAGCTACGGCACTGCACTATAATTTTCTGTTACTTTTGAAAAAGACTACTTGGGTACGTACATGTTACCTAAGATACTTTAACTATTGTAATACAGTTTGCAGTACCAAAAAAGAAAGGAGTTCTACAATGATTTGTTGAAACTCACCTTGGACATTCACTTTTCATTTGACAGGTTAGATTTCTCATGCGTTCTTGATTAGATTAAAGATAGAGGAAGAGTTTAACATAATTTATTTTCATATGATTTATGAGCAATCAGTGGTACAGAATATTTCAATCCAAAGATGAAATACTCTATTGCTCCAATTTGGATTGATTTAACTTCTTAAAAAGCATTTTAAAAGGTAATAGGTTGAAGATCCGAGTTCAATCATCTAAGAATTCAATTTTGTTAAAGGATATTGGCAGTCATTTGTTTATAGTCACTCCCCTCTTATTGTTCCACTAGGTGCAGTTTAGCCCCGTTCTTAGCACTTGCCCAAGCGCATGAATAAACTAGAATTATTTTTATAAAAAAGAAACTATAGATTTCAACATATTAACTAAGTTGTAATTCATCACGGTATCAAAGTAGCTGCTCTTTCTTTTTAGTCCAGTTTTTGCTATTTAAAACTTTAACATTTGTTCTTTTGATAATGACGTACCTTTGGTTGTGATTTTCGGACAAATGAGATACTTCAATTATTCTATGTTGGATAGCGGTTAAACTCGAGTACGTAACCAAAATGACAAAATATTATCTATAACGAAAACAAGCGCATAAAAAAAGTTACATAAATATTAATATCACATAAAATTCATGCGTTTTTTTGTTGTTGTGGAATATGGGTGGCAAGTGGACCGGTCCCGGGTCTAAGTGGGGTAAGTGGGCCAGTCCAAACAGTCCCGGTCCCGGGCCGGTCACAATTTAAACGGTCCCGGTCCTGGTGGTCTTTTTGTAGAAATCGGCCCGGGACCGGGCCCACGAACTAATGGTCCCGGGCTAAACGGTCCCGGCCCGCGGGTTAAGTGGGCCCAACAAATACTTTTTTTAAAATTATTTATAGAAATTAGAGAAAAAAAGATGTTAACAAAAATATCTAAGGCAATTCCTTGTAAATTTTATTAAAGAATTGTGACCTAACTTTTTTAATTCAAATTTAAAGACAAAAATATTGTAAAGAGATATTCAAAGCAATGCGTTATAATTTTATTATAGTATTAAAAAAATATGGCAATATCTTTCTTAGTCTTCCTCCCCCATATGGAATGAGCACAACAAGGTGCTAATACCACCATTGAGAAGAAAAATAAACTAATCAAGATGTGCCAAAATACAAGTTACATAATGCATACTAATTTTTGTTCATACAAGTTACATGGTATCTCTTACAAGCTTCATAAATCCATCAAGGTCCGGAGGAATTTTCGTTGGTAGTGGTGGAAAAGAAGCTTGGTCATAACCGCTTCCGGGCGAAGCAGCATCCTCCGCAAGTTTAGCTAGCATTTCTTCGTAAGCTTCGTCTACCTCTGTTTGTGATTCAGCAAGTCCAAAATTTCTTCTTTGCGAACGGATCCAATCTCTGAAAAGTACAGATTTTTCCAAGCTCTCCCTCATAGACGCTCTATAATCACCGAGTTTAAGTCTTGCTTGACTGAAAGCGCTCTCTGATGCCATTGTTGAAGCTTGAATAGTTAAAATATCTCGGGCCATCCTTGAAAGAATCGGAAAGTATTTTTCTTTGTCATTCCACAATTCCAAAAGATTAAAGGAGCCGTCGGGATTCACTTTCTCAATTTCCTGTGACAAATAAACTTCAAGCTCATTTAGTTGTGAAAAATCACTACTACTAAAACCTTGAGAATCCCTAAACCCTGCCCAAGCACTAAGTGCTCTTACTCCCGCAGTTCTTTTAGATGATTGAGAATCAGAAGAAGAAGGAGTTGGAACATTTGGTCTAGCATGATCTAATGCAACCTGATAAGCATTATAAATAGTTTGAGCATTTATTCTAATTGAGGCTATTGCTTCCGGAAGTTTAAACAACTCCTCATCTTCAAGTGCTAAACCTTTATAAACAGTTTCATACTAAAATTGAGGACCTCCTAATTTCATATAAGGATTTAACAAAGCAACAACACCATAAATAGGGAGAATAGGGAAAAAATATTTTTTAAACTTTTTTCTCATAGAATCAATAGCAAGTTTATAAATTTCCCCACCCTCTGAAAAATGAGCAAACAAATTTGCAAGTTCTGTAATATAAACTAAACAGTTAGAAATAGTAGGATAATATTACCCAGAAAATTCATTTGTAGCAATATGAAATTTTTCTAAGAAAATCTACAAATATTTTAACATTAGCACAATCTGCATTTGTAAGGTGCTCATCATCATGACTTACATGAGCATTAAATATTGAGTTTATGGGGTTTCTATATTCATATGCAACAACTAAACTTTCATACATGTAATTCCATCTAGTTGGACAAGGTTTAGGAACCTTTCTTTCTCTTAGGCCAAATTCATTGCATCTTTTAAAATATTCTCTAAGTCTACTTATACGGTTTGAATAAATAAGCCAGTTAAGAGCCATTTTAACCTTTTCAATTTTAATATTTAAAATTCTCATACATCACCCACAATTAAATAGTAAATATGACAAATACATCTAACATGAAAAATGTTACTAAATGCAGGACTTAGTGTAGTGGTAAGAAAGGCTATAGCATTTGTGTTACTAGTAGCATAATTCATTGAAACTGACATTATTTTATCACTAATGCAAAAATATCTACAAATATCTGTAACTGTGCTTGTAATAAATTGTCATGTATGACGTGAATTAATTATTCTGTAAGCAATAATGTGCCTTTGCATTATTCAATCCTCATCAATCCAATGACTGGTAACCAGTAAGGTAATCACAGTAGAGTTTCATCAAAATCTATTTCCTTCTCATCATTTTCATCAATAGTTGGATTAGAATAAAGAGCATTCATTAATTCATGGTCTAATTGTTCACCATCTCCAACATTATGGCAAAATTGACTCTCAGTAAATTGTAATAAACTATTATCGCTATCAAGAATAGCAGTTGTAGGACGGATATTGGGATTGGGTCAGGGAGCCCGGGGCAGTGGAGGAGGAACAGATTGGCCACTAGATTTGCCACTCTTGGATTTTCCCTTATTTTTACTCAAAAGATTTTTTAAGGAAGCCATCTTAATTAATCAAATAATAGAAAATAAATAAAACAAACAAAACTATAATATTAAAAATTATGAGTTGGAACGAGTTTACCGAATTGACGAACAACTTGTTGAAAATTGATTATCGTTGAAGACTTGAAGACTTCAATTCACCAACTTCTCAATTTTTTCACAAATTGTAACAATAAAGTAAGCAATAGTAGCAATTATAGAAGAAAATTAGAGAGAGATTGAGAGAGATTGATGATTTTGTGAGAAAAATAAAAGAATGAGGGGGTATTTATAGTTGAAAATAGGAAAAAAGTGTAATTATAAAAAGTTTAGGGTTAAAATAAAGTTGGGGGGTTAGCTATTTTGTAAATAGCCACCGACCAGATTTTTCAAAGCCCAACGGGCAAGTTTTTTTATTTTGAATTTTGACCGTTGGGACCGTTTGGGCCTGCCAAGGACCGGTCCGGTCCCGGGTCTAGCGGTCCTAAAGTGAAGAACCGGCCTGGAAGACCGGACCAGGCCCATGTACACGGTTCTAACCGGTTCAGGCCCGTTTAGGCCCAGAAGACCGTTTGGTCCGCGATCCCGGACCGGTCCCGGTCCTGGACCGGCCCACTTGCGACCCTTATTGTGGAAGATACATAATGCATTGCAAACAAAGGATATCTTTTGGTTCTTTCCTTGTAAGGTTTTGTATGTTAAAGTGCTTCTTTCCTTGTAGTAAAAATGCTCAATTCGAACTATAAGATCGTTGTTTCAAATACTTTAAGGTCCTAAATAAAATTACTCTTTTGATAGTATGATTGGTAATTTATAATTTTTTAATTCTTGTTAATGTATTATAATTTGGTTTGGATAGGAGTATATCTGACTGCAATTAGATAGAGAGCATGAGTCTTATTACTATCTCATTGAAGAGTTTGATTATAACTTGTACTCTGTATCATCTTATAAAGAGCAATACAACCAAGCACAAAGGTGCGTAGGTTATTTCTCAACATGATATCAGATAGCCTTCAAGATCCCCTCTGAATTTTATCTGGTCGACCACTTCCATTGTCTCTTTATTCTCCATATTCGTTTTTGCTTCGCCATCTACCCCAAGTATAATTCAATAATTATTCTGGTTTTTTTACTCATGGCTGCTCAACCTCCCAACAAACCATACTCAGTACACATCAAAGACTTGGTTCCTGTTTGCCTCGACAATTCCAACTACATGAAATTGAGTCATCTTTTTCTTCTTGTTTTTGATATCTATGAGCTTCATTATCACACTGATGGTTCTGGCATTGTCCCTCAGTGTATGATAACTGATTCAACTGGAAACAACATTCCCAACTGATACGCTCAAATTACACCTAAATAAATGGTGTAAGGCAGTCGATGTCACATATAATAACCCAACTAGGTTGGGGTCGAATCCCACAGGAAATAGGTGAGAAAATATTACTTGAGTAGTGTGAAACTTGACTTAAGTCGTAATCCTACTCCCTTAGCTTAAAAGAGAGTGTTATAATTATGAGCTATTGAGAAAACTATTTTGTTATGAGAATGTAATTAATATGATTAAGAAAACCAAAGTTGTGTCCCCATCAATGGAATGGAATGCTATCGGTGTTAATATGATATATTTCTAATGAAGGTCCTTTGATATGCAAATGGTTTCTAAGTGACTACCCAATATTTTCTAATAGTTGGGTAGTATTTTCTCTTTACGATTTTCCCCAATATAAAAGAGTTACAATTAAGAATAATCAATTTATGCCAAATAGAATCCACTTATTCCTAGGCGATTCTATTAAATAAGGTTTAAAGCCTTGAGTTTTTTATATTCAATTCAACCAAACCCTAACCCACTTTTTCAAGTAAAGATAGAGTGAAATGGAATTAGTTAATGTTTGCAACCACTTACAATAAATGAAGCATAAGAAATGAATGAATATCAACCAACCATTTTATATATATATATATATATATATATATATTCAATGGTAAACACCTATTAATATTACACCCATTTATGTCTACGACCTTAGTATTTAAGACTAGCTATTCATACTAGAATCCAAGAATAAAGCAATAAATGAAGTCATAAAGCTTACAAAGATACAAGATTCTTTCTTCAAAAGCTTCCAAAACAATGGTGTATTCAATGCTCTAAAGTAGCCTCCTTTTTTGGATAAGATGTCCCACAAAAATCCTAGTAAATCTATTTATAATGGGCCAAAAGTCGGGGTCAAATTTAGACAAAAATGCCCCTGCAGAACACATCTGTGACCGCAGAATGGGTCGCAAATCGTGTATGCGGTCTGCAGAATTACAAGGTCGCCTCATAATTGCATGCTCAATTGCCCAGTTCCCCATCGCATATCCATTATGCAGTCCACATATTGATTATGCGACCGCAGATTGCGTCACAAACAGGGCTCTCACAGGATCTCATTTGCACTTATGCGGTCATTATGCGGTTCGCAGAAGCATTATGCGACCGCATAATGGGCTGCATATTTCTCTCTTAAAGAGCTGGACCACCTACTTTTGTCTGCGGTTGGTTTGCGGTTCGCACAACACTTTTGTCATCGCAGACCTGCCGCATTTCTGCCCTTCTGTGGGTTTTGTCTTCTTTTCTGTATTCTTGGTTCTTCAAGTCTGATACACTGCAAAACACCAAAACTTGATAAGAAATAACTAAAAATGCTTTAAAAGACGAGTTAAAATCTATGTAATTAGTATCAAAAGTGCCGAAATTCTACGACACATCACCAACCTAGAGTATCTAAAATGGTGTCAACTAGATCATCTTATAATGACTTGGATCAATGCAATAGTATCACATGATCTTCTTCCTATACTCTATGCTGTAGTTTCTGCTCAAACGGCATGGTTATTCTGAAAAGTCATTTTGTTAACATTACTACTGCACGCGAGATGCAAATCAAGTATCAACTTCAATCTCTCAAAAAGGGTAATCTATCTATTGATGCCTATATGGGTAAAATAAAGCAGTTAGTTGATTCTCTTAAAGTTATTGATTGTGTTCTAACTAATTTCGAGCTTCTCTTTAAGCCTTGAATGGGTTGCCACCACCATATGAATCCTTTGTCACCATGGTTATTAAACGCCATATTTTCGTATGTAAAAGTACATCGTAAGTAAACTGATGGAAGATAAAAAATAAAATCATCTTTGGAAGTATATAAAATAAGTTAATCATATTACCTTAGAGTTTATAAATTTTAAGATCATGAACAACAAGTACCAAGAGGGTTGGAAGGTTTATAAGCTAAACGAATTGAAGAAAATAAGTTTCGTCGAAAGTCAACAAGTTGGGAATGTTATAGCTCGTACCTTTAGGGTAAGACAGTGGTGCTTAACATGATAAGAATGTTATATTATGAGTTATTCTAGTCGTATGATAGTCGTGTGTTAAGTTTTGAAGTCAAGCGAGTTCTGGAACAAAAGTCGTCACAAGTTACATTCATAAGTTTTACTGAAATTTGGGTCGAATGTCACTGATCTCTTGTCTCAATATACTTGGATATACAGAGTGATCCACCCATAAAATTAAATATCTATGAATCTAGTTTCCAGCACATTAAACTGTTTGTTAATACGATATTGGGGTAGAGAGATATTTGCGTTTTCGCGAGACTGCGCAGACTGCATAAGTAACAAGTAGATGTGTCACCTACTTGCTTAAATGAAAGGACCAAATATGCCCACAAAAAGGGCTATTTGGGGTCGGACAAAGGGCCCTTTTAAGGGCTGATTTCCTTAATATATTTCACTTATTATAGAGCCAAAAATCAGAGATACACCCCAGCAAACGTTTCCCAAAATTTTAACACAAAACCCTAAATGATTTTCTTTTCTTTTCAAGTTCTAGTTGGAGAAAAACCTAAGAGTTGAAGAACCAAGTTAGGAGCTGAGATCTTCACCAAATAAGGTAAGTATAGTTCTCTCTTTCATCCCTTTTTTATGCTGGAAAGTTAGATAAATTCATTCCGTAATAGTAAGAACTCATAGGTCGGTGATCGAAAGCTGTGAGTTCGAGTTGTTCAACTTGTAGTAGATTGTTTTGTGGGATGTTTCGTGTTGCTGTTGGGTTTTCTGTTTTTCTACTATTTTTATGGAGTTTGGGAGGAGAAAGGATGTGGATGAACACCACATAATGGTGGGGTGGTGGGGTGGTCATTCGACGTTACATTTTCGGGTTGTTTGACACTACTATGATAGTCGTTTTGCGTATGAAATGATTGGGGTATGTTAGGCTATTTTGTGGTATTTTGTGATGGATATAAAGTTGGAAAATGATGTATATATGTTGTTATTACTGTGTTCTTGTTGTTGTTAATGTTATCTCGAATTGGGAGGAAGTAAGGATTATAGGGGAGATGTTTCCCGTTTTAATATAAAATAAGCATGTCGTTCGTTATGCGATAGTTGTACCTATCATAGCTTAACGATAGTATTATTATCGTTGTTGTAGATTAAGGTGAGACGAGACAAGTTCAACGTAGTTATTGGACAGATTGTGTTAAGGTATGTTAAGGCTAAACCTTTCCTTCATTTTGGCATGATCTCATGACTACATGCATTTGATAACAAGACATAAAGGAAAGTTCATATTCTTGAATTTATGTACATTATCCTAGTCTCATAAGTTATGGTATTCTCCCATATCGGGACTTTATATTCTGTTAAGTATTGTCTTCTTCCAGTCAAAAGAACAGAGAGTCTATATATATACAGTATTAGAGTATTTTTACCACCATCGAGCTATAATCGGTGGGTAGGTCCCTATTGGACAACCTCTGATCAGATGGTAAGTTATATACCGAGCTTACCGTGGTCAAGCGCCTACGAGCGAGCCCAGAATGGCCGAGATACCGAGTCTAGTATGGCTGAGCGCCTATGAGCGAGCCTACTACGGCAGAGCAGTTATATGTACCGAGACTTATAGGGCCGGGCAACTATTTACTTACTATATTGAGAGAGTTGAGTCAGTATCAGCAGATAAGCATATCTTCAGATCATCTTTGACTCAAAGTTATTTTCAGTTATTATATTATCAGTTCAGTTTCAGCTTTCACTTATTTTGTTGCCTTACATACTGTATACATTATTTTGTACTAACGTTCCTTTTATCGGGGACGATGCATTTCATTCCTGCAGGTTCAGATAGACAGACGGATAGACCTCCTCAGTAGGTGTTGTCTGAGTTCAGCTCGATCGGTAAGCTCCATGTCATTCGGAGTTGTCGGGTCTAGGGTTTTAAGTACATATTGTGGTGTATACATACATACATACATACATACATACATNAGTTGTCGGGTCTAGGGTTTTAAGTACATATTGTGGTGTATACATACATACATACATATATATATATATATAGGTTACATAGGTAGGTCGGGACCCTGTTACGACCACAACACAACCATCAGTAGAGGCTTGTATATATATCTTGTTAGTCAGTGCAGTATGTTAGCCTTGTAAGCCTTGTATGTATATTTTTTTGGTTCGTCAGCTGTAGTAGTTATGACGGCCTTGCTGGCCAGCTTTATACTGATGTTCAGTTTTATATTTTATTTTACAAATTATCCTGCAATGTGGCCCTGCGACCAAAGTATCACATTGTATGTTCAGTGTCCCTCATTCTCAGGTTGGTCCGCTCGGTCAAGTGAGGCACCAGGTGCGGGTCTCGCTTCCCCATGTTGAGGCGTAACAAACTTGGTGTCAGAGCAGTTCTATCCTAGAGTGTCTATAATTCGTGTCAAGTAGATCCTTGTTTATAGATTTGTTGTGCACCGTATTATATAAACAGGAAGCTATAAGGCATTTAGGAGTCTGTTACCCTTTTTTCAAATCCAAATCGTGTTATAGAGCTGAGTCATAAGCATTTGAGCCAGGACTTATGTTTGCTAATGATATGGAGATGTTTACAATTAGAAAGATTACAGCTAGCTGTAAGGCTAATACAACAACAGGTAAGGTCTCTAATAGAGAGAGAGTTCTTAACAACGTGGCCCAGTTTGAGGGCCTATTAGATCGTACATACCAGATGTGCAAATTTCCATCTTAAGACCCTATGATGGGAATATCAAACACACCTCGTGAATAGCAGGCCATGGGAGTACCAGAAGGTAAAAGTATAAGTTTCTACAGGTAACAGAAGCAAGGTGAATGAGGGTACGAAGTACCAAGTTAGTGAAAATTATCAGTATTTACAATTCAGGTAGAGAAATATAAGCATTCCAAGTTACCTTCAACGGTAACAGAGGTATGTAAAATTTGCCAAACCCATCTCAGTTATGCCCTATGGGAGTTAACATATACAGTTTAAGAGAAGGATGGGATATCAGGATCCAACTAGGGTTAGAGTAACCCAAAATGGTGGATCGATTGTTAGCATTAGCTGACATTTTCGAAGGATATAACAAACGTGGTAATAGTTCTCCTCGTGAGATACCCAAATGGTGTACTCTAGAATAGTACAATTAGATATGAATATTGGAATGTTTAGGAATTTCAGAAGATAGGTACCAGAATCCTAGAAGGGATAAATATTTACCTTAGTATGGCTCCCGTACCAAATAAAGAGAGAATATTAGGTGACCCGAAGAGCCAGTGGATCGAGCAAGGGGAGCTAAAAGCGAAAGAATATTTTGTTGAAGTTTTCAAAATAAGGTAATAGACAGAAATATTAGCAGAAGAATAAGAAGAGAGTAAATGAAGCATTATGAGCAAGATGTGATAAATGGGTGATAACGGTAAATCAAAATATGTCATATGATAGAGTTTATAGTCAAGTGAAAGAAAAGACAAGAGGTAACAAGCCTTGAGACAATAAAAGAGTATAAGCCATAAAGTCATATCCTCATTTCGAGAAATGAGTTGGTGACTCCAACGTGATTACCAGAAGGAAAAGTTAGACCCCTAGAGTAATAGAAATCATTATGGGCTAGTGAACAAGATAAACTAAACATGAATTAGGGATCATAAGACTTGATAATAGTCAACATCGTAAGAATTTCATAGATCGCGTTCCGGCAATAATAGAATGGACAATGGAAGAATAACCTTTAAAGGTCATTCTGGAAGATACTTCCCTAAAGAAAGCACTGTGAGCAGAGTTAAGCTTAAAGGACTAAGTGTGCCAGTTACACTAGGTGTCACCCTCATACGTAAGAAATTCAGTTATCCCTGGTACAAAAGAGTTACCACAAGGCGAGTAAGAGTTAGTGAAGATGTGAAAAGACGTCGAAGATGAAGAGGTAAAACATATGTAGGTAAATCTTCATAGTATTAAATGTTAGTACTCTCATAAAGTAGGAAGGATGGTGTGATATGGTATTAAGTCGAAGTTAAGTGGTTCAAGTAACTATGGAATGGTAAAGGAAGAATGCGGTATAAAAAGGTGAAAGGGATGAGATTGCATTTATTCAGATGCTACAAATATGTTACGACTCTATAAAGTTATGTAAGCACGACACCGAGAATAGGAAATAAAGGTTCCCTACCAGTATGTTAATTGGTAAATAAGTGTGAATGGACACTTGATACATTAAACGCCAGTGCGAAAGGTAAGTTAAGACAAAAGACATAACCCAAGAGAGGTTACGTAGAATATAGATATGAGCATGGACTGACGAGTAGTTAGTAGTTGATTCAGGAAGAGCCTAGTTATGGCTAGAAAATAGGTCTCAGATAAATCAGCAGATCAGGCAAGATAAACGTAGTGAAACCCAGTGTAGGAAATTCAGTCTCGCGGATACGAGATCGTAATATTGGAGAAATATGCATATAGGAGTTGGGGTAGTTAAATGTATCGTATAAGTGTTACGGAAATAAACGAGAGTGCCACTAGGCAGACAATCAAAATTTCAGTTCAGAAGCAACCCTACGAGTACAAGGACGCGAAGGTAAGCAACTAAGGATAAATATAGGTGAGTGAGATCATCAAAACTTCTTTCAAGTATATGATGTAATAAGCTTGCAGCTTTACAAGAGTCAGAGGGTCTCCCCTAAGTACTACAACGAAAGACTAGCTGAGGAAATACGGAAGAAGGCTTCAACCTAGGTATAGTAACCTGAAAACGAAATGATCTTGTAACAATAGTCTCACTACAACATTGTATGCAGTCCATAAGNTAAGCTCGCAGCTTTACAAAAGTCAAAGGGTCTCCCCTAAGTACTACAACGAAAGACTAGCTGAGAAAATAAGGAAGAAGGCTTCGACCTAGGTATAGTAACCTGAAAACGAAATGATCTTGTAACAATAGTCTCACTACAACATTATATGCACTCCATAATAAAGTGCCACCTATCATGACTAATGAACGGGAAATAAAAATCAAAAGTAATATTCAAGATCATATGAGTTTAACGAAATTCCAATATGCGTGGCCACTAAGATAAGTCAAGTATTTATGCAACAAGTGGCAGAACGACCAGGAAAAGTAATTGTCTTCGTTTAAAGACAGATGGGATGGCACAAAAGGAATTATTCGATCTATGAACTAGAGTTAGTTATATTATGACCGCACTTATGATTTCAGAGTATTATCCATGCATCATATATGTTGGCATTCTTACAGTTATATGAGGCTCCAATATAAGTTAAAATAAAGAATTGAGTCAACATCATAGACAAAGGCTTGAATTATTAGAAGATTATAACATGGATGTTCCATAGCATCCACGAAAGGTTATAATAAGTAATACATTGAGTCGCAGATTGGAAGACAACTTAAACCCACTTAAATCAGATGTACATTATCCTAGTCTCATAAGTTAGGGTATTCTCACTTATCTAGACTGTATATTCTATTAAGTAATATCTTTTTTCAGTCAAGAGAGCAAAGGGTCTCTATATATAGTATTGTATTTTTACCACCATCGAGTTATAATCGGTGGGCAGGTCCCCATTGGACAACCTCTGATCAGATGGTAAGTTATATACTGAGCCTACCGTGGTCGAGCTCCTATGAGCGAGTCCAGAATGGTTGAGATACCAAGCCTAGTATGGCCGAGTGCCTATGAGCGAGCCTACTATGGCAGAGCAATTACATGTATTGAGTCTTATAGGACCGGACAACTATTTACTTACTATATTGAGAGAGGTAAGTCAGTATCAGCAGATAAGCATATCTTTAGATCATCTTTGATTCCTAGTTATTTTCAGTTATTATATTATCAGTTCAGTTTCAGCTTTCACTTATTTTGTTGCCTTACATACTCAGTACATTATTTCGTACTAACGTACCTTTTATCGGAGAGGCTACATTTGATGCATGCAGGTTCCGATAGACAGACGGATAGACCTTCTCAGTAGGTGTTGTCTGAATTCAGCTTGATCAATAAGCTCCACATCATTCGGAGTTGTCGGGTCTAGGGTTTTGAGTATATTTTGTGGTGTATATATATACATGGGTAGGTCGAGGCCTTGTTCCGACCACAACACGACCATCAGTAGAGGCTTATAGACATATCCTGTTAGTCAGTGTAGTATGTTGGCCTTGTAGGCCGTGTATGTATATTTTTTTGGTTCGTCAGCTATAATAGTTATGACGGCCATAGTGATGTTCAATTGGAGCTAGTCTCCGTTTAGTTTTATATTTTATTTTACAAATTGTCCAGCAATGTGGCCCTGCAGCCAAAGTATTACGTCTCTCAGTCTCAGGTTAGTATGCTTGGTCAAGTGATGCACCGGATGCTAGTCTCGCCTCCCCAGGTTTGGGTCGTGACAATGGCTTCTAATCAAATACCCCCTCCATCATTCACAGAACTTTGGAGTCAACTTCTAACAAAAGAAACACATCTTGAACAGCTTCATGGTGTCCCAGCTTCCTTATCATCAACGGCTCTTGTTGCAACCAATATACCCAAAGCTGAAGTTTCTCCAGTCATTACATCCTTTTCTTGTGGTAATGGACGATCAAGTCACGGGGAATGTAATGATGGTCGTTGGCAGAATCGCGGTCGAGGTGGTAGGTAGAGCTGTCAAAATGGGCTTGGCCTATGAGGCCAACCCAACCTAGCCTACTACTTGGGTAAGGTTGGGTTCAGATTTTTTAAGCCTATTTAAAACGGAGGTTATAAGCCCGGTCCAAGTTATCCCGCTGGCGCTTGAGGCTTGATCAAGGCTGGGCCTGGGTTGGCCCATGGGCCAAATTTAATTAGATTTAAATTTAAATACTTAATATTAAAAAAAATAAAAACTAAAACAATTATTAACTATAATCCCAATTTCCCAACCCTAGATTACTCATTTACCCTTCTATATCAACTAGAATTTAGATTTTTGATATGTATGTAGTATGACAAGATTAGTTTTTCTTTTGCTTAATTAATAACGAACTAGAAAAGTTTTAAGTGGCCAATAATAAACTTTCTTCAAAGAAAAAACCAATTTAAGTGGCCAATGATCACTTTAATTTACTTTAATATATTATTAATAATTAAACTGTTCTTCAGTATAAAAAGACCATTTTTTAATACCCAAAAAAATTGATAACACTAGCAAATTTCATGAATTATAAAAACATTATGGACTATAATAACGAAATTAGTAAATAATGTTAAACCTAAATTAAAAATCTCATCATATAAACTTATTGAAGCAATCCTTGTACCTGAGAAAGTTGAAAAAAAAGTATTAAAAAATATTCATGTAACGTTAAAAAAGAAGAGCTCGAGATTGTAACGACTCGGTCGGTAGTTTTGAGAATTTAAGTCTCGTTCGGCGGTATAAGGCCCTGAGCAGCTTCGTATTATGTGTATTGACTTGCGTGCATAGTTGGATTCAGTTACCGGATGATTCGGAGTGATTTGGGACACTTGGTCCCTAAAACGGAAGCTTAAGTCTTAAAATTTTGACCGTAGTCAGAATTGTATGAAGACGACTCCGGAATGGAGTTCCGTCAGTTCCGTTAGCTCCGTTGGGTAACTTTGGACTTAGGAGCATGTACGGGCTGTGAATCTGAGGTATGTAGCTGATTTAGACTTTAAATGGCAAAAGTCGAATTCTTGGAGATTTGGACCGGAAGTGAACTTTTTGATATCGAGGTTGGAATGCAATTCCGAGAGTTGGAACAACTCTGTTATGTTATTTGGGACTTGCCTGCAAAATTTGACGTCATTCTAGGTTGGTTTGATAGGTTTTGGCACGAGTTTTAGAAGTTGGAAGATTTGAAAGTTCTTAAGTTCGATTCTTGGTCTAATTCTTAGTTTCGACGCTGTTTGATGTGATTTGAGACCTCAAGCGAGTTCGTGTTAGGTTATGGAACCTGTTGGTATGTTTAGACGGGGTCCCGGGGGCCTCGGGTGTGTTTCGGAAGGGCTACGGGTCATTTCCTTCTATTTTTGAACTGCTGTTTTCTGTCATCTGGTTTCTTTAATTGCGTTCGCGTTCGCGTCCCTTTCTTCGCGTTCGCGAAGAGTAATTTTGGAGGAGGAATTCATTGTTCTTCGCGTTCGCGATCGCGAAAGTCTGCTTTTTCCTTCTTCGCGTTCACATCTGTTCCCTCGCGTTCGCGTAGTAGAAATTAGGAGCTGGGGGCTGTTGGCTATTTCTTCTCCGCGTTCGCGTCATTCTTCTCGTGTTCGCGTAAGTTCTGTTTCTTACACTTCGCGTTCGCGCCCCTTAGATCGTGTTCGTGTAGGGTTATCCTGGAAGCCTACATTTTTCTTCTTGTGAATGCGATCCTTTCTCCGCGTTCGCGATGCTTTAACACCTGGGCAGAATATAAGATTTTCAAATAGATGGTTAGGCCATTTTTATCATATCTTGACTCTTAGAGCTCGTTTTTGAGCGATTCCTTGTGGATTTTTCAAGCAAATCGATTGGGTAAGTGTTCTTCACCTATATTTTATTTTATTCCATGATTTTATCTTTATTTTTATCATTTAATTTGTGTTTTGAGTTTAGGAAAATAGAGGTTTTTGAAGAAAAGTTTCAAAATGAAAATTCATGATTTGAGGGACGAATTGATATCAGAATTTGATAATTTTAGTATGGTTGAACTCGTATCGGAATGGGTGTTCGGGTTTTGTGAAATTTATCGGGTTTCGAGGTGCGGGCCCGGGGGAGAGGGGGGTCGACTTTTGGACTGATTTTTAGATTTTGATAAAGATTGAGGCTTTATGATCCGGAATAGTCTCTTATGAGTTTTATTTGTGCTTTGAAGTTATTTTGATTAGATTTGAGCCGTCCGACGGTCATTTCACCCTAGAAGTTCATTTTTGAGTATTCGGTCTGTCTTCTTTGAGGTAAGTATCTTGCCTAACTTCGTGTGAGGGAACTACCCCTTAGGACTTGAGTCTTCTATGCTATTTGCAGTCCGTGTACGTGAGGTGACGAGTACGTGCCCGTAATTATTTGTAAAAAATTGGCCTTTTAGGGATTCTTAAGTCCTTGTATTCACTGAATATGCAGTTGTTCTCGTTATGATGTTTCTAAATTTCCAGTTTTACTTCTACCTGCTTTAATTGAAATTTATTGCTTCATGATCCACTCTTGTTGTTCATTTACTTCATATGTGCCTTAACTGATATTGTTAACTCTTCTATTGCCGTGTTGTCTTTTCCATAACTGCTTATCTTTATCTGAAATTATAATTATCTCTTCTGTAATTGTTCATCCTTAATTGAGGCAAATGATTATCCTTATACTGCTGATCTTTAATTGGAGTTGTTATATCTCTCTCCTAATTGCCGAACCTTAAAAGAAGTTAGATATCCTATATTTTAGTTGACTTGTCCTTATTTGAAATTATTCGTCTTGTGTTAGCTCCCTCGTTGCCGAACAGTACATTGTGGACCGTTGTTACATGATATTTCCTTTCTTGTTGAGCTGCTCTTATTATGACTAGTGTCTCTATTGTGGCTACTCCTTGTGAATTAGTTCCTCCGTTTCCTTGAGTTCTGGAATTTCTGAGTTGACGTATTTATCGTATCCGNTATTTTCAGTTATTATATTATCAGTTCAGTTTCAGCTTTCACTTATTTTGTTGCCTTACATACTCAGTACATTATTTCGTACTAACGTACCTTTTATCGGAGAGGCTACATTTGATGCATGCAGGTTCCGATAGACAGACGGATAGACCTTCTCAGTAGGTGTTGTCTGAATTCAGCTTGATCAATAAGCTCCACATCATTCGGAGTTGTCGGGTCTAGGGTTTTGAGTATATTTTGTGGTGTATATATATACATGGGTAGGTCGAGGCCTTGTTCCGACCACAACACGACCATCAGTAGAGGCTTATAGACATANGGTGATGCACGAGGTTTCTGCCGTGCGGTTGTTGTTATTGTGATGCACGAGGTTTTTGCCGTGCAATTGTAGTTATTGTGATGCATGAGGTTTCTGCTGTGCGGTTGTTGTTATGGGGTTGCACTAGGTTTCTACCGTGCCATTATTACTATTGATATNATCCTGTTAGTCAGTGTAGTATGTTGGCCTTGTAGGCCGTGTATGTATATTTTTTTGGTTCGTCAGCTATAATAGTTATGACGGCCATAGTGATGTTCAATTGGAGCTAGTCTCCGTTTAGTTTTATATTTTATTTTACAAATTGTCCAGCAATGTGGCCCTGCAGCCAAAGTATTACGTCTCTCAGTCTCAGGTTAGTATGCTTGGTCAAGTGATGCACCGGATGCTAGTCTCGCCTCCCCAGGTTTGGGTCGTGACAATGGCTTCTAATCAAATACCCCCTCCATCATTCACAGAACTTTGGAGTCAACTTCTAACAAAAGAAACACATCTTGAACAGCTTCATGGTGTCCCAGCTTCCTTATCATCAACGGCTCTTGTTGCAACCAATATACCCAAAGCTGAAGTTTCTCCAGTCATTACATCCTTTTCTTGTGGTAATGGACGATCAAGTCACGGGGAATGTAATGATGGTCGTTGGCAGAATCGCGGTCGAGGTGGTAGGTAGAGCTGTCAAAATGGGCTTGGCCTATGAGGCCAACCCAACCTAGCCTACTACTTGGGTAAGGTTGGGTTCAGATTTTTTAAGCCTATTTAAAACGGAGGTTATAAGCCCGGTCCAAGTTATCCCGCTGGCGCTTGAGGCTTGATCAAGGCTGGGCCTGGGTTGGCCCATGGGCCAAATTTAATTAGATTTAAATTTAAATACTTAATATTAAAAAAAATAAAAACTAAAACAATTATTAACTATAATCCCAATTTCCCAACCCTAGATTACTCATTTACCCTTCTATATCAACTAGAATTTAGATTTTTGATATGTATGTAGTATGACAAGATTAGTTTTTCTTTTGCTTAATTAATAACGAACTAGAAAAGTTTTAAGTGGCCAATAATAAACTTTCTTCAAAGAAAAAACCAATTTAAGTGGCCAATGATCACTTTAATTTACTTTAATATATTATTAATAATTAAACTGTTCTTCAGTATAAAAAGACCATTTTTTAATACCCAAAAAAATTGATAACACTAGCAAATTTCATGAATTATAAAAACATTATGGACTATAATAACGAAATTAGTAAATAATGTTAAACCTAAATTAAAAATCTCATCATATAAACTTATTGAAGCAATCCTTGTACCTGAGAAAGTTGAAAAAAAAGTATTAAAAAATATTCATGTAACGTTAAAAAAGAAGAGCTCGAGATTGTAACGACTCGGTCGGTAGTTTTGAGAATTTAAGTCTCGTTCGGCGGTATAAGGCCCTGAGCAGCTTCGTATTATGTGTATTGACTTGCGTGCATAGTTGGATTCAGTTACCGGATGATTCGGAGTGATTTGGGACACTTGGTCCCTAAAACGGAAGCTTAAGTCTTAAAATTTTGACCGTAGNGTGGCGAGACAAGGCGGGCACTTACTTTATTATTGCACATGTGGCGAGACAAGGCGGGCACTTACTTTATTATTGCACACGTGGCGAGACAAGGTGGGCTGTGTCAGGAATTGATTTGTGATTATTCGTGATGGCCTGGGGGCATTCTTGTTGTTGATATTGTGTAGTGGTACACTTACCTGTGTGAGCTTTATCTTGTGAAAGTTGTGAGAAAATATTCTACGTGTTGTCCGTTCTTTTTCCTTATGCTTATTTGCTGGTATGGACTATGTTAGGACACTTGCACAAGCATACATGTAGTTAAGCACTCTTATCGGATAAGAGGTGTTCTTGCTATTGCTGAGCATAGATGCTCACCCTTGTTTACTTGCCTTCTATGTGAGAATGGCTCTATTGGCACGTGAGTCGTCAGTACGGTTATGAGGTGTTATGAGGGCACAAGATGCCAAGTGTTAGGGTTCAGATATTGAGACCCGTGGATTGTGATTTGTCCGAGGTTCGGTACCTCCTGGAGTTTGTTGACTAAAACCTGATGTAAAAGCGGTTGTAGTTGCTGAGTTATTACTTGTCCCAGTTGTATTTGTGATTTTGGATTTAGGTTGTGTTTCATTCACTTTTCTGTGTCATTTTTTATGGTATTCCGCTGATACTTATTTTTTCCTTTCTTATTGCCATTACTGTATGGTGAGCCATATTGCATAGTCTTTATGTAGATGTCATATTTCTGATGTTCATATACTTATACTTGTTCAGTTTATTAGACCAGTGGGCATCTTGACTGTTCCTCATCACTACTCTACCGAGGTTAGTCTTGATACTTACTGGGTACCGCTGTGGTGTGCTCATTCTACACTTCTATATATTTTTGTGCAGATCCAGGTATTTGTTCGTTAGTAGCTGTGCGGGTCGTTGCTGTAGAGACTCAAGGTAAACCTGCTGCTGCGTTCGCAGGCTTCGGAGTCACCTTCAAATTTTCATTTTGTACTGTTTATTCTTATTTCTGGACAATTGTATTTAGAAGTTTTCTAGCAAACACTCTATAGAGATTATGACTTGTACCACCGGTTTTAGAAATTGTAAATTTTAAGAGAATTCTATTTCAAATTGACAGATGTTATTTAAATAATATTGTTGTTCAATTAATGTTAGGCTTACCTAGTCCCTAAGACTAGGTGCCATCAGGATACCCAAACGGAGGAAAAATTGGATCGTGACAGAGATATAGAGAATTTGCATTTGAATTATGATCTTCCTTATCAAATATCAAGCTTCTTCTACGCTCTAAGCAAATCGAAGTTATTCACATGATTAAGCGACTATGTCATGAAGAAATATGTAAAAAATGAAGAAATTTTTTTCTAAAAAATTGAGATGGCGGACCGGCCCTTTCTGCCCACCAAATTTAAAAGCCCGCAAGGCTTGGGCTGGGCTGGACCGTTTTGACAGCTCTAATAGTAGGTTCTCTAATTTTGGTCAAGGATATGGTGCACCGATTAGTAATTCTATAGGTTCTCAGTCTTCCATGCCTTGTCTAGGTCGTGGATTACTTAGACCTCCACCCTCTCAAACCTCTGTTATCCATTCCTTTGTTCATCCTAATTCCACATAAGCCAGACACATTGTCAAATCTGTCAAAATTTTGGTCATGTGGCGTTGGAGTCCTCATCGTCATAATTATTCATATACATCTTCAGATTTTTCATGACAATTTGCAGGCCTTTCCCTTCAAGATCTATCAGACCGGGCTTGGTATATGGACAGTGGTGCTAGCTTCCGCATGACTTATGATTAGGGTAAGATAAAATCACCCTTTATACCTTCTAATTCTCACTCTATTGTTCTTGGTGATGGCAGTACTATTCTTGTCTCTTCTACTGGTTGTTCAACAATTGTTTCTCCTAATCAGACATTTCGTTTAAACTTTATTTTACATGTTCCATCTATATGTTAAAAAATTTACTAAAGATAATTATTATTTTATTGAGCTTCACTCTTGGGTTTCTTTGTTAAGGATTTGAAGACCGGGAGACTACTTCTCACATGCCCTAGTGGTAGTCCTATTTATCCCTTGGTGGCTTCTTCATCAAAGTTCAGTCTGTCCATTTCCAGTATCGCATCCTCATCCGCCTCTTCACATATTGTGAATCAATTGATACTTGNTTTCAAAATGAAAATTCATGATTTGAGGGACGAATTGATATCAGAATTTGATAATTTTAGTATGGTTGAACTCGTATCGGAATGGGTGTTCGGGTTTTGTGAAATTTATCGGGTTTCGAGGTGCGGGCCCGGGGGAGAGGGGGGTCGACTTTTGGACTGATTTTTAGATTTTGATAAAGATTGAGGCTTTATGATCCGGAATAGTCTCTTATGAGTTTTATTTGTGCTTTGAAGTTATTTTGATTAGATTTGAGCCGTCCGACGGTCATTTCACCCTAGAAGTTCATTTTTGAGTATTCGGTCTGTCTTCTTTGAGGTAAGTATCTTGCCTAACTTCGTGTGAGGGAACTACCCCTTAGGACTTGAGTCTTCTATGCTATTTGCAGTCCGTGTACGTGAGGTGACGAGTACGTGCCCGTAATTATTTGTAAAAAATTGGCCTTTTAGGGATTCTTAAGTCCTTGTATTCACTGAATATGCAGTTGTTCTCGTTATGATGTTTCTAAATTTCCAGTTTTACTTCTACCTGCTTTAATTGAAATTTATTGCTTCATGATCCACTCTTGTTGTTCATTTACTTCATATGTGCCTTAACTGATATTGTTAACTCTTCTATTGCCGTGTTGTCTTTTCCATAACTGCTTATCTTTATCTGAAATTATAATTATCTCTTCTGTAATTGTTCATCCTTAATTGAGGCAAATGATTATCCTTATACTGCTGATCTTTAATTGGAGTTGTTATATCTCTCTCCTAATTGCCGAACCTTAAAAGAAGTTAGATATCCTATATTTTAGTTGACTTGTCCTTATTTGAAATTATTCGTCTTGTGTTAGCTCCCTCGTTGTCGAACTGTATATTGTGGATTGTTGTTACATAATATTTCCTTTCTTGTTGAGTTGTTCTTATTATGACTAGCATTCT
>AWOL01S0039660.1:0-15975 GCA_000715115.1 Nicotiana otophora | reverse complement strand
GCACTTACTTTATTATTGCACACGTGGCGAGACAAGGTGGGCTGTGTCAGGAATTGATTTGTGATTATTCGTGATGGCCTGGGGGCATTCTTGTTGTTGATATTGTGTAGTGGTACACTTACCTGTGTGAGCTTTATCTTGTGAAAGTTGTGAGAAAATATTCTACGTGTTGTCCGTTCTTTTTCCTTATGCTTATTTGCTGGTATGGACTATGTTAGGACACTTGCACAAGCATACATGTAGTTAAGCACTCTTATCGGATAAGAGGTGTTCTTGCTATTGCTGAGCATAGATGCTCACCCTTGTTTACTTGCCTTCTATGTGAGAATGGCTCTATTGGCACGTGAGTCGTCAGTACGGTTATGAGGTGTTATGAGGGCACAAGATGCCAAGTGTTAGGGTTCAGATATTGAGACCCGTGGATTGTGATTTGTCCGAGGTTCGGTACCTCCTGGAGTTTGTTGACTAAAACCTGATGTAAAAGCGGTTGTAGTTGCTGAGTTATTACTTGTCCCAGTTGTATTTGTGATTTTGGATTTAGGTTGTGTTTCATTCACTTTTCTGTGTCATTTTTTATGGTATTCCGCTGATACTTATTTTTTCCTTTCTTATTGCCATTACTGTATGGTGAGCCATATTGCATAGTCTTTATGTAGATGTCATATTTCTGATGTTCATATACTTATACTTGTTCAGTTTATTAGACCAGTGGGCATCTTGACTGTTCCTCATCACTACTCTACCGAGGTTAGTCTTGATACTTACTGGGTACCGCTGTGGTGTGCTCATTCTACACTTCTATATATTTTTGTGCAGATCCAGGTATTTGTTCGTTAGTAGCTGTGCGGGTCGTTGCTGTAGAGACTCAAGGTAAACCTGCTGCTGCGTTCGCAGGCTTCGGAGTCACCTTCAAATTTTCATTTTGTACTGTTTATTCTTATTTCTGGACAATTGTATTTAGAAGTTTTCTAGCAAACACTCTATAGAGATTATGACTTGTACCACCGGTTTTAGAAATTGTAAATTTTAAGAGAATTCTATTTCAAATTGACAGATGTTATTTAAATAATATTGTTGTTCAATTAATGTTAGGCTTACCTAGTCCCTAAGACTAGGTGCCATCAGGATACCCAAACGGAGGAAAAATTGGATCGTGACAGAGATATAGAGAATTTGCATTTGAATTATGATCTTCCTTATCAAATATCAAGCTTCTTCTACGCTCTAAGCAAATCGAAGTTATTCACATGATTAAGCGACTATGTCATGAAGAAATATGTAAAAAATGAAGAAATTTTTTTCTAAAAAATTGAGATGGCGGACCGGCCCTTTCTGCCCACCAAATTTAAAAGCCCGCAAGGCTTGGGCTGGGCTGGACCGTTTTGACAGCTCTAATAGTAGGTTCTCTAATTTTGGTCAAGGATATGGTGCACCGATTAGTAATTCTATAGGTTCTCAGTCTTCCATGCCTTGTCTAGGTCGTGGATTACTTAGACCTCCACCCTCTCAAACCTCTGTTATCCATTCCTTTGTTCATCCTAATTCCACATAAGCCAGACACATTGTCAAATCTGTCAAAATTTTGGTCATGTGGCGTTGGAGTCCTCATCGTCATAATTATTCATATACATCTTCAGATTTTTCATGACAATTTGCAGGCCTTTCCCTTCAAGATCTATCAGACCGGGCTTGGTATATGGACAGTGGTGCTAGCTTCCACATGACTTATGATTAGGGTAAGATAAAATCACCCTTTATACCTTCTAATTCTCACTCTATTGTTCTTGGTGATGGCAGTACTATTCCTGTCTCTTCTACTGGTTGTTCAACAATTGTTTCTCCTAATCAGACATTTCGTTTAAACTTTATTTTACATGTTCCATCTATATGTTAAAAAATTTACTAAAGATAATTATTATTTTATTGAGCTTCACTCTTGGGTTTCTTTGTTAAGGATTTGAAGACCGGGAGACTACTTCTCACATGCCCTAGTGGTAGTCCTATTTATCCCTTGGTGGCTTCTTCATCAAAGTTCAGTCTGTCCATTTCCAGTATCGCATCCTCATCCGCCTCTTCACATATTGTGAATCAATTGATACTTGGCGTGCCCTATTTGGTCATCCTGGAGTTGTTGTTCTAAATTTCTTACTTTCTAGAAAATTTATTTCCTTTAGTAGAAATAATTAAAGGCAATTTTATTGTCCTTTTTGCCTAGTTTCAAAACATGATACTTTGTCATTTCCCATTAGTCACTCGAAATCAAACTATTATTTAGATCTAACTCATTACGATGTATGGAGCTCTCCTTGCTTTTTATTAATGGCTATCATTATTATGTAATTTTTGTGGATGATTTTTCACGTTTTGTATGGTTTTATCCATTGCGCTTTAAACATGAAGTTTTTTATTGTTTTCAAAAATTCAAATCTTTAGTTGAAAAATAATTTTCTACTACCATCAAAACTTTTCGCTCTGATGGGCAGTGAGTACACTAACACCAAGTTTTTTAACCTTCTTTCTATTCATGGTATTCATTTTCAGACATCGTTCCCTCATACACCCCAACAAATTGGAGTGTCTGAACGAAAACACAAACATATTAGTGAAATGGGATGCACAATGCTTTTTCATGCTAAAGCTCCTCATAGTCTTTGGGTTGAAGCTTTTTCTACTGTCGTGTTTTTCATTAATCGATTACCATCTCCTATGTTACATAATAAGTCACCATATGAGTTGGTTTTTCATATCCCTCCTAACTACTCTTTTTTGGTCCTTTTGGTTGTTTATGTTATCCTAATCTTCAGGCTTATCGTTGTCATAAATTAGCTTATCCATCTGTTGCGTGTATTTTTCTTAATTATAGTCCTAACCACAAAGGTTACAGGTGCATGTATTTAACTACAAAAAGAGTTTATATTAGTCGTAGTGTTAGATTTGTAAAGCATGTCTTTCAATTGGGTTGTGGCTCGAAAGATATTCCTTCAGTCACCCCTTCTTCTTCCCTTATTTTCCTGCCCTAATTATGAATATAGATACTTATACTTCCTCCTTTTCAACTTCTCCAATTACTTTCTCTACGCCTCAATCTTTCACTGATATGACTAATCCAAGTTCAACAATTATATCTTCTCAACCATCTAATTCATCTACCTCATCTTTACCTTTCTCCTCTCATTCCATGATTACGAGAAGTATGGTGGGTACTCAAAAACCAAATCCCAAATATACTCTTCTTACCTTTTGTGATGATCTGACCGGTTGTTTTGAGCGTTTGTGTTCCTTCCTGCTATTTGAAGTCTTGAATAGCTTCGTATGATGTATTATGACTTGTGTGAATTGTCGGTCTTGATTTTTCAGGTGATCCGATAGTGATTTGGAAGAATGAATTTCATATTTGAAGCTTTAAGTGGAAGAGTTGATTGAGTTTAACTTTTGTGAACTTGACCCCGGAGTGGAGTTTTGATGGTTCCATTAGGTCCGATGATGATTTTGGACTCGGATATATACCCGAATTTGTATTTGGATAATTCTAGAAGTATTCGGCGCTAATTGGCGAAAGTTGAAAATTTGAAGGTTTGGAAAGTTCATAAGTTTGACCGAAAGTTGACTTTGATGATATCAGATTTGGATTGTGGTTCCGGGAATTTGAACAGCTTTGTTATGTCATTTGGGACTTGTGTGCAAAATTTGGGTTCATTTCGGGTTGATTTGATATGTTTCGGCGCGAGTTTTGGAAGTTGAAAGTTCAAAGTTCATTTGAGTTCAAATTGAGGTGTGATTCGTCATTTTGATATTTTTATCTGTAATTTGAGGCCTCGAGTAGGTTCGTATTATGTTATGGGACTTGTTGGTATATTTGGACGGGGTCCCGAGTGGGCCGAATGAGTTTCGGACGACGTTTGGATCATTTTTGTTTCCTGTTGAATTGCTCAAGAGGAGTCGGTTCTGGTGTTGCGCACCTGCGATTGGTTTTTCGCAGGTGCGGTGGCCGCTGAAGCGAAGGAATTAGCGCATCTATGAAGAAGGATAGGTTGTGAAACTATTGCAGAAGTAAAGTGGGAAGCGCACCTGCGTACGCACAGAAGCATGATCGTTGGCGCAGAAACGGAGTCCTGGTCTGGGAGCAAAGTCCACAGGTGCGGCAGTTGGGCGCAGAAGCACGACCGCAGAAGCGGAGAAATGATCACAGAAGCGATGACTGCTGAGTTTGGGCCTGTTCGCAAAAGCGAAGGCTGGGTCGCACCCGCGAGTCCGCAGAAGCAGAAATTGGTTCGCAAATGCGAAATTGTTGGGCAGATTCTATATATTTTGAGGTTTTGGTTCTTTTATCATATTTTGAGATTGGGAGCTCGGATTGAGACGATTTTTGAAGTAATTTTTACCATATGGATTGGGGTAAGTATTCTCTACTTGGTTTTGATTTTATTTAATGAATCCATCTTTATTTTTGGCAATTGGTTGATGAATTTTAAAGAGGAAATTGAGGGTTTTGTCTAAACTTCATAAAGCAAATTTTTGAGTTTTGAACATCGATTTGGAGTCGGATTTGAGTGAAACTAGTAAAGTTGGACTCAAAATTAAATGGATTATCGAATTTTATGAGTTTTGTCAAGTTCTGAGGTGCGAGCCCGAGTTTGATTTTTTAGTTGATTTTGGGCTTTTGAGTAAAGATTTGACCTTTATCAATTGGAATTGTTTCCTTAGACTTTATCTGATGTATTTTAGTTTGGCTAGTTTCGAACCGTTCAAAAGTCGGTACGCGCTGGACGGCATTTTTGGAGCATCGTTTGGCTTGCTCGGTATTGGATTTGGCTTGTTCGAGATAAGTAACACTTCTAAACTTGGTGCTGAGGGTATGAACCCCGAATATACGTGATATGTGTTTGGTGTTGAGGTGGCGCACATGCTAGGTGATGGGCATGTGGGCGTGTGGGCGTGTGGGCGTGTACCGTATGAATTGTGACTCGGTTATTTTTGTGGTACTGTGTAGTCACCCAATCTTATTTGTATCCATGAAATCTCTACGTGCTAGAGTGATGGAGCTGCGATCCATGTTAGATACCATATCTAGGCTATATGCTTATCCTGTTGGGACCCACTGAGGTCTGAGTTATCTGTTTATATTGAGATTACATACTCAATCATACGCATTCATCTATATATCATATCCTAAGTCTCTATCACCATTTATTGATACATCATATCATTATTTTTGGGCTGATCTTTCATGATATTGTAAGCCCGAGAGACTGGAGATATTGATGACTGAGTGAGGTCAAGGGCCTGATTGTGAGGATATTGAAGGGATCGGGTTGCACGTCATAGAAGTTACTGTTGATTTATGCCATGATTGGCTTATTATAGTACTTGGACTGAAGGAGCCCCTCCGGAGTCTGCACACTCACAGTGAGCGCAGGTACCCACTGAGTACGAGTGCGAGTGCGAGTGCGAGTGCGAGAGAGAGTGCTGAGTGACTGTGAGGGCTGAGTGATTGGAAGAACTGAGTGACTGGGAGGAATGAGTGGATTGATACTCTGAGAGTATGCATATGGTTGTTCACTATGTTGTATTGCATTCGACATGCGCATTTTTCATATAGGCATAGAGATGTATTTTTCTCATGTTGTACGGTATCACGTCATTCATGACTTTTCATACACATTGACATGTAGGCATAGAGATGTAATTTACTCGTGCCATTTGATAATGAAACATTTACATGTGGAAAAGTTTTGGAAAGAAAAATTACAGTTTTCAGACTTACTCATATTTTTGATGATTTCGGCAAAATATTGAGTTTTATTATAATACTTGAAAAGCAAATGACTATTTTTTCCAAAACTGTGAACGAGATGAGCATTTTTATAGTAGAGTTATTACTTTTGTTACTTTCATTATATTGTTATGAATTGTTACTGTGTGTCAGACTCCGGCCTTTGTCCAGTTCGTCACTATTTGCAACTTAAAATTAGGTTTGTTACTTATTGAGTACATGGGGTCAGCTGTACTCATGCTACACTTCTGCACCTTGCGTGCAGATTTTGGATGTTGATATTGCTGTGTATGACAAAAGCTAGCATTAAAGACGTACCTGCATTCTAGTTACAGTTGCCTTTTGTTCATGGTAGCCCTAGACTTATNGTATTGGATTTGGCTTGTTCGAGATAAGTAACACTTCTAAACTTGGTGCTGAGGGTATGAACCCCGAATATACGTGATATGTGTTTGGTGTTGAGGTGGCGCACATGCTAGGTGATGGGCGTGTGGGCGTGTGGGCGTGTGGGCGTGTACCGTATGAATTGTGACTCGGTTATTTTTGTGGTACTGTGTAGTCACCCAATCTTATTTGTATCCATGAAATCTCTACGTGCTAGAGTGATGGAGCTGCGATCCATGTTAGATACCATATCTAGGCTATATGCTTATCCTGTTGGGACCCACTGAGGTCTGAGTTATCTGTTTATATTGAGATTACATACTCAATCATACGCATTCATCTATATATCATATCCTAAGTCTCTATCACCATTTATTGATACATCATATCATTATTTTTGGGCTGATCTTTCATGATATTGTAAGCCCGAGAGACTGGAGATATTGATGACTGAGTGAGGTCAAGGGCCTGATTGTGAGGATATTGAAGGGATCGGGTTGCACGTCATAGAAGTTACTGTTGATTTATGCCATGATTGGCTTATTATAGTACTTGGACTGAAGGAGCCCCTCCGGAGTCTGCACACTCACAGTGAGCGCAGGTACCCACTGAGTACGAGTGCGAGTGCGAGTGCGAGTGCGAGAGAGAGTGCTGAGTGACTGTGAGGGCTGAGTGATTGGAAGAACTGAGTGACTGGGAGGAATGAGTGGATTGATACTCTGAGAGTATGCATATGGTTGTTCACTATGTTGTATTGCATTCGACATGCGCATTTTTCATATAGGCATAGAGATGTATTTTTCTCATGTTGTACGGTATCACGTCATTCATGACTTCTCATACACATTGACATGTAGGCATAGAGATGTAATTTACTCGTGCCATTTGATAATGAAACATTTACATGTGGAAAAGTTTTGGAAAGAAAAATTACAGTTTTCAGACTTACTCATATTTTTGATGATTTCGGCAAAATATTGAGTTTTATTATAATACTTGAAAAGCAAATGACTATTTTTTCCAAAACTGTGAACGAGATGAGCATTTTTATAGTAGAGTTATTACTTTTGTTACTTTCATTATATTGTTATGAATTGTTACTGTGTGTCAGACTCCGGCCTTTGTCCAGTTCGTCACTATTTGCAACTTAAAATTAGGTTTGTTACTTATTGAGTACATGGGGTCAGCTGTACTCATGCTACACTTCTGCACCTTGCGTGCAGATTTTGGATGTTGATATTGCTGTGTATGACAAAAGCTAGCATTAAAGACGTACCTGCATTCTAGTTACAGTTGCCTTTTGTTCATGGTAGCCCTAGACTTATGAAAATCTGTTTATGTACATTCGGATAGATGATGTATTTATTTCATACTAACTTTGTAAACTCTAAATCTTAGAAGCTCATGATTTGTACTACCAGTCCTTGAGAATTCTTGTATAACAGTTCAGTTGTATTATTATTTCTTCTCTTAATAAATATCATTTGAACTGATTTATTGTTAACTGGCTTACCTAGCGGATTGGGTAAACTGTCATCACGACTAGTTGAATTTTGGGTCGTGACACCTCTCACATAGAGTTTTTTCCCATTGAGCCCACTTGTTTTTCCTCTGCAATTAAAGATCCAAAATGGCGTGATGCAATGGTAAAAAAATCCAATGTCCTTGTTAAAAATCAAACCTCGATTCTTGTACCCTACCATCCACATATGAATGTAATTGGAAATAAATGGGTTTATCGAGTCAAACAAAAGGCTGATGGGTATCTTGACTTTAGTGAAACTTTTAGTCCAGTTGTTCGTCCCTCTACTATCCATTTAGTGATTTCTTTAGCAATATCTCGCGGTTGGGATCTTAGGTGGTTAGATGTTAAAAATGTCGTTTTACACTATTTTCTCAATGAAGAGGTTTATATGTCTCAACATCAAAGTTTTGCAGATCTTAATTTTCCTAATCATATTTGTAAAGTTCAAAAAGCTTTTTATGGACTTAAACAAGCTCCACGTACATGGTTTTCTCGATTTAGCTCCTTTCTTTTATCTTATGGTTTTCATAATAGTCGTGCAGATACTTCCTTATTTGTATTTCATCGTGACTCTCACTATATTATTCTTCTTCTTTATGTAGATAATATTATTGTTACAGGCACTAATCTAATTCTTCTTAACCGCTTTATTCACATCTTAAAGTCTCAATTTTCTATGAATGATCTGGGGCCTATTCATTACTTATTGGGTATCCATGTTACAAAAACATCATATGGACTTCATTTATCTCAAAGCAAATATGCTCGTGACCTCCTTGCCCGAGCATCCTTGCTTGGTTGCAAACTTGTCTGCTCCCCTACATTTAGTTCTCGACCATCTTCCTCTGAGGGTGATTTACTTTCTGATCCTTCGGAATATCGAGTCTTGTGGGTGCTTTGCAGTATTTAACTATAACTAGACCTTATATTTCTTTTGTTGTAAATACTGTCTCTCAATTCATGAGTACTCCTCGTACCATTCACCTTATTGCCCTTAAAGGAATCCTTCGTTTGACTGGCACAATATCTCTTGGCCTTCACCTAAAGTCATCCTCAAACTTCTCTCTCACGGCACACTTAGATGCTGGTTGGGCTGGATGTCCTGATACTCGTAGATATACTACAGGCTTTGCTATTTTCCTTGGACCAAATCTATTTTCTTGGAGTTGTAAGAAGCAACCTATTATTTCTCGCTCTAGAATTGAAGTTGAATATCTAACCTTAGTTCACACGGTAACTTAATTATCATGGCTCCAGCATCTGCTTCGTGACTTGGGTATACCGCTCTCTGATCCTCCTTTGGTGCTATGTGACAATGTTAGTGCTTTATAACTATGCACCAATCCCATCTCGTGCAAAGCATTTGGAGATTGATTTTTATTTTATTCGAGAACGTGTTGCTGCTGGTTCTATTTTGGTTTGCTACATCTCTACAGACATGCAACTTGTAGACATTCTCACTAAAGGTTTATCTTCTCACCGCATTTCAATTCTTCGTGACAAGCTTCACATTTCTACTAATCCATGTTCAGCTTGAGGGGGCGTGTTAATGTATTACAGTTTGGTTTGGATAGGAGTATATCTCCCTGCAATTAGATAGAGAGCAGGAGTCTTATTGTTATCTCATTGAAGAGTTTGATTATAACTTGTACGATGTATCATCTTATAAATAGCAATACAAGAAAGCACAAGGGTGTGCAGGTTATTTCTCAACAATTCTAGGTTAAAGAACTTAAGGAAAATGGTTTAAAGGCGGGAAAAAACTGTTTTAGCCATACGCATCAGGATGAGGATATAGAATGATTTTACCAAGAATGTTTGCGTCCAACTATTGCTTAATTTTGTAAGATCCTATGTATTCATTCTAAATTTCAATACTTTCGTTATATTTATATAGGTTGGAGTTCGCCTAAAATTTAATAAAGCAAATTGAAAAATTCGCCCATAAAAATGTACCAAGAAACCTAATAGCAAGCCAAATTGAATTTAAGATAATATTTTTTATCGTTATCTAACTGTCACAATGTCATGAACATAATACAAGAATAATCTGGAATCTTTGTTATATTCATTAATGCTCTAGTGTTAATGTAACAGTCAAAAGGTAATACTTGCCAAAAAGAAAAGAGAAAGAAAGATGTTAGAAACAGAAGCATCAATTACTATCCATAGTGATGAATATTTAAACAGCAAAATCGAAGATTGCACTAAAGGAAAAAGAAGCCGAGGTTTCTTGGTCTCCTAAGACTCGAACTGGAATACACACTTGTTTTGTGTATTGGGATTCATTTTTCTTTTCTACCATAATTTGATTTGAGAAAAATTCCTCAAATCTCCGCAACGTTTTATTGGATAAAAAAACGTTGGTTATATAATTACCAATACATTATAACCAAATACAATGGATATTTAGTTATATCCATTATAGGATTAAAAAAAGAATGTTAGTGGTGATAACAAAACAAGAAATGTTGTGTACTGGAAATTCATATATCTGCCATAATTCGACAAGTGTATATCCCCTTGGCATCCGTGTATGGCTTCCACTATATCTGTGTGTCATGTGTATATCTCTGTATATGTTATATACACGATATAACATGATATATATTATGTAAAATGTACAATAAATGGAATATTCTGCTGACTTTCCATGATTCAAAAAGTGTATATCAGCATATCCCCCTGAATTATCGTGTATATCTTCCTTGTATATTCGAGTGTTATGTATATCATTTATATATATCTGTATATCCTCGAAAATCTGTGTGTGATATGCAGTAGCATATAACGTGATAATATTGGAAAATGTGCCCAAAAGAAACTTTCAAACGACTTGCATCTTTTACGACTATAGAGGACTACCTTGATATTTTATGGGTTATTTGTAACGATCCGGCCGGTCGTTTCGAAAGTTATAGCCCCGTTTCCCTCATTTCTTCTTTCTTTTGTACTTTTCAGCTATATTATAATATACCGGATTAGTTGGTTCGGGTCCGGAGTGGTTTCAGAGTGGATTGAGATACTTAGTCTCTAAAGTTGGAAAAGTCAACCGGATATTGATTTATGTGTAAACAATCTCGGAATTGAATTCTGATGGTTCCATTAGTTTTGTTAGGTGATTTTGGACTTGGGAGCGCGTTCGGGATGTGATTTGGAGGTCCGTAGTGAAATTAGGCTTGAATTGGCGAAAGTTGGAAATTTAGCGATTTCGGTCAGCAGTGAAAAATTAAATATCAGGGTCGGAATGGATTTTCAGAAGTTGGAGTAGGTTCGTGGTGTCATTTGTAATGTGTGTGTAAAATTTGAGGTCATTCGGACGTGGTTTGGTTAGTTTCGGCATCGGTTGTCGAATTTGAAAGGTTAAAAGTTCTTAGGCTTGAATCCGAGGGTAATTTGGTATTTTGATGTTGTTTTGAGTGAATCGATGATTTGTCTAAGTTTGTATATTGATATATGACTTGTTGATATGGTTGGTTGAGGTCCCGAGGGGCTCGGGTTGAATTCGGATGGTTAACGGACTTGGAAGTAAGTTGAGGAAGCAGCTGAAGTTTTGCTGCTGCTGTAGTAATCGCACTTGTGAGGCCGCAGAAGCGAAAATGAGTGCGCAGGTGCGGTAGCTGGAGAAGTTAGTGATTTCTGCAGAAGCGGACTTTCAACCGCAAAAGCGGGACCACAGAAGCGGGATTTGGGCCGCAGGTGCGGAAGACCTGGGCAGAACACATAAATACGAGGTTTCGAGATTTTTCACCATTTCTAACATTTTGAGCTCAGATTTTAGAGATTGTGAGAGGGTGTTTCAAGGGGAATTCTTGAGGTAAGATCCTTGTGTCCATTTTTCTTCAATGATTACATTTTCCCACTGATTTTACACTATTTGGTGAGTTTTTGAGGTGAAATTTGGGGGTTTGAGGCTAGGGATTTGGAGAGTTAATTTTGGAGAATTGAATGGTCATTTGATGTCAGATTTTGGTAAATTTGGTATGGTTAGACTCGTGAGAGAATGGGATTTCGGGTTTTGTGACTTTGGTCGGATTTCGAGATGTGGGCCTGAGGGCTGGGTTTGAGCCAATTTCGGGTTTTGAGTCTAATTTGATATTTTTCTTGTGGAATTCATTCCTTTAGCACAAATTGATGGTATTGTACTGATTATGAACAAATTCTGAGCATTTGGAGACCGAATCGAGGGCAAGAGCATTTCAGAGTAGGAGTTCTACGTTGTTGAGGTAAGTAACAGTTTTAAATCTGGTTTTGATAGTATGAAACCTGGAGTTTGGTATGATATGACTGTTTGGAGGTGGCACCCATGCCAGGTGACGGGCGTGTGGGTGTACGCCGTGAGGGATTGAGACTTGGTCCATCCCGGAAGACTGTAAAATCTAATAGCCTTTAATTGTGTTTACATGCATTCCTCTCTACTAGAACTTGACTGCTTTCATGCTAAAAATCATGCTTAGGCTATATTCCTGCTCATGGTAGTTATACTCAGTCATAGTGATTTCTGTACATGTTTACCCTAGTTTCTGTTATTTGTTTTCCCTGATGATATACAGTAACACTTGATTTGGGTTGTTTTCCCTTTCTTTATTGAGAGCTGTGAGACTAGAGAGGTTCATGACTGAGTAAGGCCGAGAGCCTGGTTGTGAGGTATTGTTATATGGCACGTGAGTTGTCCGTGCGGTTCCTTATGTTTATACTATTACACGTGAGTTGTACGTGCGGATCCAGATATGATATTATAGCACTTGAGTGGTCCGTGTAGTACGTGATTTATTCGTGCAGATTAGCGCTTGGGCTGTAGAAGCCCCTCATGAGTCTAAACACTCCCAGTGAGCGCAGGTACCTAATGAGAGTGTGTATTGAGGGCTGAGAGCCGAGAGTGTGAGCTGTTGAGATGGGTTGAGTGAATGCTGCCTAGAGAGGCTGTACTTGCTTTTATTTATTGTTTCACTCAGTTGCTATCTGTTGTTGTTGTGAAATTTCTGGAAGATTCATATCTGTTTTACATGAGCGCGAACTGATTCACTTATACCACAGGATTTGAAGGCATGTTCACTCTTTACTAAAAACTTTTAAAATGAACTGTACTGTATAGCTCGTCACTGCTTCTTAGTTCCTTATTTATTTCTGTTACTTGCTGAGTTGGTTGTACTCATGCTACACCCTGTACTTCATGTGCAGATCCAGGTATGTTTGATCACGGAGATTGTTGAGTTCGGGCGCGATCGAGTACCGGAGACTACGAGGTAGCTGCCAGCGTCCGCAGGACCTTGCCTCTCCTTCTATATTTCTTTCTATCTTGTATTGATACTTAGACACTGGTTGTATTAGTTTGGTTATCTACATGCTCATGACTTAGTGACACCCCGATGTCGGGCTATTTTCTTTTTCGCACTTATGTTTTTATTTGGGTTTTACCCCATATTGATTAAAAACTCTGGATATTTTAAATGTCTTAATTCACTTCTGTTAAATTTTGAAAGAGTTTTGGAAAGGTCGGCTTGCCTAGTACCATGATAGGCGCCATCACGATGGGTTAGATTTTGGGTTGTGACAAGTTGGTATCAGAGGCCTAGGTTACATAGGTCTCACGAGTCATGAGCGAGTTAGTAAAGTCTTGCGGATCGGTACAGAGACGTTTGTACTTATCTTTGAGAGGTTGCAAAACCCTTAGAAAAATTTCACATTCTTGGATTCTTGTCGTGCGAATCTATTTATTCTGGTAATTAAACATATGTTATTTCATTTTTTCACATATATGAGGACTCGTGCTACCGGTCAGGAGGGCCAGCCACCAGTACCACCAGCCAGGGCCGCGAGAGGCCGAGGCCACGGTATAGGTCATGGTAGGGGCAGAGGTGCAGCCCGTACAACAGTTGGGGTAGTACTTGCAGATCCACCAGCTGTCCCAGATCAGGACCAGGTTCCAGTTGTTGATGCACCAGCTCAGGCACAACCTGTGCCTATTGTGATTCCAGGCCTTTAGGAGGCCCTAGCTCAGATTCTGACAGCGTGTACCGGCCTTGCTCAGGCGGTCTCTATCTCGACGGTCGCAGCCACTTCTCAGGCCGGAGGAGGCACTCAGACTCCCGCCGCTCGCATACCCAAGGAGGTTGTTCGGGGACTCCAGACACCGGAGGCACCACCAGTCCAGCTGGTTGCAGCTGCCTAGGATTATGTGGTTCCTGCTATGCCTGAGAATGATCAGCATAGGTTGGAGAGGTTTGGGAGACTCGAGTCCCCACCTTTCAGTGGCACAGAGAGAGAGGATGCCCAGGACTTCTTGGACAGATATCAGAGGATACTCCATACAGCTGGTATTCTGGAGACTTGTGGGGTCTCATTCACTACTTTTCAGATTTCTGGGACTACACTCAGATGATGGGAGACTTACGAGAGGCGTAGGCCTGTTGGCGCAGCACTCCTTACTTGGCAGTAGTTCTCCGTGGTCTTTTTGGAGAAGTTCGTGCCTCAGTCCCGCAGAGAGGAGCTACGCAGACAGTTTGAGCTGCTTCGCCAGGGTGATATTTCTGTGACGCAGTATGAGATTTGATTCTCAGAGTTGGACCGTCATGCTATCTGGTTGGTTCCCACATACAGGGAGAGGATCATGAGGTTTATAAATGGTCTCACTTTTCAGCTACGGTTGCTTATGACCAGAGAGAAGGTGTCTGGTGCTACCTTTGATGAGGTTGTCAACATTACTCGGCAGATTGAGATGGTTCGCGGTCAGGAGAGGGTTGAGAGGGAGGCCAAGAGGCCTCGTGGTCAGGGTAGATTCAGTGGTGCTCGTTTTGAAGCTCAATTCCAGCACGGTAGAGGTCGTCATTATAGACAAGCTCAGACAGCTCGGCTATTTCACCGTGGTGCATCATCTGGCCATGGTTCTCACAGTCATCAGTAGGGCCAGTCATCATTCAGTGCACTACCAGTGCAGAGTTCTCATCATGCCCCGCCCGCTCAGGTATCCTCGGGTAGTTTTTTTGGGCTTCAGGAGCAGTAATTTTGCCAGAGGAAGGGTTGTTTCGAGTGCGTAGATTTTGGTCACATCATGAGAGATTGCCCTAGGCTATTGGGTGGGACTCCATAACAGAGTACTCGGCCGATGGCACCAGCACCAGTTCCTCCACCACCCGCCCAGCCAGCTAGGGGTTGAGCTCAGCCAGCTAGGGGCAGAACCCAGTCAACTAGGGGTCTCCCGAGATGGGGAGGAAGATCATGGGGTGGTCAGGCCCGTTTTTATGCCCTCCATGCCAGACCAGATGCTATTGCTTCAGATGCTGTGATTACAGGTATTGTCTCAGTTTGTCACAGAGATGCCTCTGTATTATTTGACCCTGGTTCTACGTATTCATAAGTTTCCTCGTATTTCGCCTATTTTCTGGATATGCCCCGTGAGTCTTTAGTTTCCTTTGTTCATGTATCTACTCCTGTGTGCGATACTATTGTTGTGGACTGTATATATCGGTCATGTGTGGTGACTATTGGGGGTCTGGAGAGCCAAGTGGACCTTTTGTTGCTCTGTATGATTGACTTTGATGTGATATTGGATATGGATTGGTTATCTCCATGTCATGCTGTTCTACATTGTCACGCTAAGACCATGACATTGGCGATGCCGGGATTTTCGAGGGTTGAGTGGAGCAGTTCTATAGATTATGTACCTAGTAGGGTGATTTCATATTTGAAGGCTCATTATATAGTTGAGAAGGGTTGCCTATCTTATTTGGCATTTGTGAGGGATGTTAGTGCAGAGACTCCTGCCATTGATTCTGTTCCGGTGGTATGTGATTTTCCGGATGTGTTTCCTGCAGACCTGCCGGGCATTCCGCCTGATAGGGATATTGACTTCGCTATTGATTTGGTCTCGGGCACTCAGCCCATTTCTATTCCACCGTATCGTATGGAACCGGCGGAGTTGAAGGAACAACTTCAGGAACTCCTTGATAAAGGGGTTTATTCGACCTAGTGTGTCACCTTGGGGTGCGCCGGTTCTATTTGTAAAGAAGAAGGATGGTTCCATGAGGATGTGCATTGATTACAGGCAGTTGAACAAGGTCACAGTCAAGAACAAGTATCCTTTGCCTTGTATTGATGATTTATTTGACTAGTTTCAGGGAATGAGGGTGTTCTCCAAGATTGATTTGAGGTCCGGTTATCACCAGCTGAAGATTCGGGATTCAGATATTCTTAAGACAACTTTCAGGACCTGTTATGGCCATTATGAGTACTTGGTGATGTCTTTTGGGCTGACCAATGCCCCAGCAACGTTCATGCATTTGATGAACAGTGT
>AWOL01S0039645.1:188617-211760 GCA_000715115.1 Nicotiana otophora | reverse complement strand
CCAAGGATCATCAAGACCAGTCCTACCTGACCAAGCAGGTAATAATAATCTTAAACACCCATGCGCTCGATCCGGGAATGATGGCTGACATTGCGATCTCACAGCTGCAGCAGAAGCTCGAGGTGATTGGGAAGCTTCATGAGGAGGTTGATATGATAAGGAAGGAGACCTTGGAATAGAAAGATGGCATGGACCGTCTTGCCGCAGAAAAAGAACTTGCTCGAGCCCAATTATCATCGGCCGAAAACCAACTTCAAAACNTGGCTGATATTTCGATCTCAAAGCTGCAGCAGAAGCTCGAGGTGATTGGGAAGCTTCATGAGGAGGTCGATATGATAAGGGAGGAGACCTTGGAATGGAAAGATGGCATGGACCGTCTTGCCGTAGAAAATGAACTTGCTCGAGCCCAATTATCATCGGCCGAAAACCAACTTCAAAACATGAAGGAGAAGAGCTCGGTTCAAGCAAGAAAAATAGAGGAGCTCGAGGCTCGGTTGGCCTTCGAACTTGCCAAGGCCAAATCTGACGCCGAAAAAGCAAAGGCCAATGCGGATGCATTAGTGGCCGTCTATCGGGCGGATGCTGAAGCTGCTCAGGTACAAGCAAGAGAGACGGCCGAGACCGCTAACACTCGAGCACATTGGGTTGCTGAACTTGCTAAATTATCGATCTCGGAGGGAGACCCTCGAGGAGATCCATGCTCGAGGTTTCGATCTTGTCGAAGAAATAAAAAGGGCTAAAGAGCTCGAAACCGATGCTGAAGCCTTGGCTTCCGATGATGATAATGATGATGATGATGATGATGGGAGTAAGAGTGGGTCCGAGAGTGGGGAGGAGACTGATGGAGAAGAGACCTCCCCAGGAGATAACCAAGAAAATTAGCCCTTAGTTTCTATTTTGGTTTTTTGTGTAAGGTCCTATTCGGACATTGTAAACATTCTTGTATATATATAAAGATCTTTTCTTTTCTCGACTTGCCTTTGTTTTGTTCTCTGCTTTGTGAAGATTTTGTTTCATTCATGCCTTATGAAGGTTTTCATAAGGCTTTAGGCAATTTGATCGAATTTGGACCTTGTAGCCTTTATAACAGAGTGAGTGCTTGCTCAAACTCGAAATAAGGTAGCCCTTAGGCTTAGTAGTCGAGTGAGTGATTGCTCGAACTCGAAGTAATATAGTCCATAGTCGAGTGAGTGGTTCGAACTCGAAGTAATGTAGCCCGTAGGCTTAATGGTCGAGTGAGTGATTGTTCGAACTCGAAATGTAGCCCGTAGGCTTAGTAGTCGAGTGAGTGCTTGCTTGAACTCGAAGTAATGTAGCCCGTAGGCTTAATGGTCGAGTGAGTGATTGATCGAACTCGAAATAAGAGTAGCCCGTAGGCTTAGTAGTCGAGTGAGTTCTTGCTTGAACTCGAAGTGATGTAGCCCATAGGCATATTTGTCGAGTAAGTGATTCGAACTCGAAGTAATGTAGCCCGTAGGCTTAATGGTCGAGTGAGTGATTGATCGAACTCGAAATAAGAGTAGCCCGTAGGCTTAGTAGTCGAGTGAGTGCTTGCTTGAACTCGAAGTAATGTAGCCCGTAGGCTTAATGGTCGAGTGAGTGATTGATCGAACTCGAAATAAGAGTAGCCCGTAGGCTTAGTAGTCGAGTGAGTGCTTGCTTGAACTCGAAGTAATGTAGCCCGTAGGCTTAATGGTCGAGTGAGTGATTGATCGAACTCGAAATAAGAGTAGCCCGTAGGCTTAGTAGTCGAGTGAGTTCTTGCTTGAACTCGAAGTGATGTAGCCCATAGGCATATTTGTCGAGTAAGTGATTCGAACTCGAAGTAATGTAGCCCGTAGGCTTAATGGTCGAGTGAGTGTTTGCTCGAACTTGAAGTAATGTGGCCCGTAGGCTTATTAGTCGAGTGAGTAATTCGAACTTGAAGTAATGTAGCCCATAGGCTTAATAGTCGAGTGAGTGATTCCTTGAACTCGAAATAAAAGTATCTCGTAGGCTTAGTAGTCGAGTGAGTGCTTTCTCGAACTTGAAGGGATGTAGCCTGTAGGCTTATTAGTTGAGTGAGTGATTCGAACTCGAACTAATGTAGCCCGTAGGCTGAATGGTCGAATGAGTGATTGCTCGAACTCAAAATAACAGTTGCCCGTAGGCTTAGTAGTCGAGTGAGTGCTTGCTCGAACCCGAAGTGATGTAGCCCATAGGCTTAATGGTCGAGTGAGTGATTGTGCGAACTCGAAATGTAGCCCGTAGGCTTAGTAGTCGAGTGAGTGCTTGCTCGAACGCGAAGTGACGTAACCCGTAGGCTTATTAGTCGAGTGAGTGATTCAAACTCGAAGTAATGTAGCCCGTAGGCTTAATGGTCGAGTGAGTGATTGATCGAACTCGAAATAAGAGTAGCCCGTAGGCTTAGTAGTCGAGTGAGTGCTTGCTTGAACTCGAAGTGATGTAGCCCGTAGGCATATTTGTCGAGTGAGTGATTCGAACTCGAAGTAATGTAGACCGTAGGCTTAATAGTCGAGTGAGTGTTTTCTCGAACTCGAAATAAGAGTAGCCCGTCGGCTTAATGGTCGAGTGAGTGATTGCTCAAACTCGAAATAAGAGTAGCCCGTAGGCTAAGTAGTCGAGTGAGTGCTTGCTCGAACTCGAAGTGATGTAGCCCGTAGGATTATTAGTCGAATGAGTAATCCAAACTCGAAGTAATGTAGCCCGTAGGCTTAATGGTCGAGTGAGTGATTCGAACTCAAAGTAATGTAGCCCGTAGGCTTAATGGTCGAGTGAGTGATTGCTCGAACTCGAAATAAGAGTAGCCCGTAGGCTTAGTAGTCGAATGAGTACTTCTTCGAACTCGAAGTGATTTAGCCCGTAGTCTTATTAGTCGAGTGAGTGATTCGAACTCGAAGTAATGTAGCCTGCAGGCTTAATGGTCGAGTGAGTATTTGCTCGAACTCGAAGTGATATGGCCCGTAGGCTTACTGGTTGAGTGAGTGATTGCTCGAACTCAAAATAAGAGTAGCCCGTAAGCTTAGTAGTCAAGTGAGTGCTTAATCGATCTCGAAGTGACATAGGCCATAGGATTATTAGTCGAGTAAGTGATTCGAACTCGAAGTAATATAGCCTGTAGGCTTAATGGTCGAGTGAGTGCTTGCTCGAACTCGAAATAGGGTAGCCCTTGGGCTTCGTAGATAGTCCCCGAGTGAGAATGGTTGCTCGAACTCGAGTCGGTGTAGCCCTTGGGCTTTATAGTCGAGTGAGTATTGCTCGAACGCGTTGATGTTTTGGTTGGCGGTCCCCGATTTATTGGGTAATGGTCGGCCCTTTAAGCTTGTTTGCATAATAGATCTTGATATAGAGGAATGTTTCTTGGATATGAGATATCGATAAAGAAGAAATCTTTCTTTGTAAGTCATTATACATGTGTTCATGTTTTGTGTCAGGGCTCAGGCCAACTACATCGGCATGGTTCATTTGACCATTTGGCCCTTATAATATTTCTTGTTGAGACCCTGTTGCCATGAAATAACAAAGTAACTTCCTTTGAATCGTACTTGATAATCATCTTTGATATGTTCAATGACAATGGTATGCCCCCCAATATTCGAGGTTGATTGTAAGAAGGCCTCGGATACTAAGGCTTCGTGTTAAATAATCCATCTTTGTTCCTGATCTAATTCATTGATCCTCGTCTTTGGTCGAACACCTGCAAGGGTTAGTTTCGAAATATAATTGAATAGGGGTGGTGGATTCATACCTTAACAGTAGTATCGTTTTAGCCATTTATCACACTGAGCTTGTAGGATTTCCACTATACTCGATATCGGTCTCTGATCAACCTCTGTCTCGGTTGGTAGCCCTTTTAATAACGGACCCAGAGCCCAACTGGTTGTCTTCGACTCTTATTTTGGACTTATATCGATTGTAAGCATCGGCCTAAGTAATTGTTGGGTACTCGATCAGGTTATGCTTCAATCGCCGTGAAGCCGTCGAACTTCATTCGTTCAAACCTTGAGTGAAAGCCTGAACAGCCCAATCATCTGTGACTGGTGGCAAATCCATTCGTTCCATTTGAAACGAGATACGAACTCCCTTAGCATCTCGTTATCCTTTTGTTTTACCTTGAACAGCTCCGACTTCCTGGTCTCGACCTTTATGGCCCCGGCGTGCACTTTTACGAAGGAATCTGCAAGCATAGCAAAAGAATCGATTGAATCAGACGGTAAATTATGATACTATATTATTCCTCCCTTCGCCAGGGTTTCACCAAATTTATTCAATAATACGGATTCGATTTCATCGTCCTCTAGGTCGTTCCCTTTAATGGCACATGTGTAAGAGGTGACATGTTCGTTGGGGTCCGTAGTTCTGTTATATTTAGGAATCTCAGGCATGCAGAATTTCTTTGGAATCGGTTTAGGAGCCGCGCTTGGGGGGAAAGGCTTTTGTACAAATTTTTTGGAATCTAATCCCTTTAATATCGGTGGTGCCCCCGGGATTTTATCAACCCTGGAGTTATATGTTTCCACCTTTTTGTCATTTTGAATCGATCATCCTTTCTCCTGATTCTATTCGTTTGGTCACTTCTTCGAGCATCTTAGCAATTTCAGTATTAGTCCTCGACTCTTGCTCATTTGACCTTACTATAACTGGTTCCGTTTTGTGGGCGATTTCTCCGGGTGGACTAGGCTCCGCCCTGCTCAGTATTTGGGTTTGACTCTGCAACTGAGCTATTACTGCCTGTTGAGCTTGTAATATTTTGAATATCATACGCAAGCTGACTGTCACAATCCAAATCGATGGACCGAAACGGGCACCCGGTACCTTACTTAACCGAGTACCAACATAACATATCTTTCTTATTGTACTTTCATTGGCAAATGGGATAAATGGGCCGTCATGGGCTAACCAGAATAAACATAGGAGAATACTCCATATAGGATGACCCAACCTGATATGAAAACTTATACATGTGATACACGGGCCTATAAGGCCAACATGATCATTTGTAAACTCAAAACATAAGCCAGTAATGCCATACAAGCATTCGTATACATGACATCTATCTACAAGCCTCTAAGAGTACATAAATATCATTAAGGTCGGAACTGATCCCCGCCATACCAATCAATACATGTCCTAATTATACTGATCAAATAAGTAACTTCAGAGCAAATGGAACGCACCAACATCTTCCGCTGAGCTGATAGCCTACTTGGAGGATTCTCGACCTGTCTATCGGGACTTGCGGGCATAAAACGCAGCGTCCCCAGGCAAAAGGGACGTCAGTACAAACAATGTACCGAGTATGTAAGGAATGAACATCTGTAAATAATAGACATGAGAGAAACATGGAGTAAAAGACTCAACATGTAAGTCTGAATAGCTCTGTGAATTATTTAATATTATAATGTCACGCATATGCGTATAAATGTCATACCATGCATGGGTATATGCGTTCACAACATTATCAAGCCTCTGAGGGCATCCCATCATATCATTTCGGCCACTGTGGGAAAATCATCAACGTATACCAGCTGATCAGGTGGTGGTGCGTATATAACGCCGTACATTTTTTCCCATATCCCATATAAATATAATATACATATATAAGCGTATATAACACCATCTGGTCATGGGTCAATGTACATGTATAAATGCATGAAATGCATAAGAAATATGTTAATTAGATTTTTCATAACAATAATATGCGTGTCGGATATATTTTATCAAATATATATTTTTTCTGAGACCCTTGAACAGAAGATATAATAATAATTTACGTGGGGAATCAAGAATATAGACACCCCTAATATTTCTATGAATAAAGGCATTTATGAAAGTTGTGCATTTGCTCATTTCGTTCGTGTCGTATATATCATTCCAAAATAAAGAAGGGATAACCTTAACATACCTGAACTGATTCTCGTAAAATTTGCAATTTACGCTTTACAAAATCAATCAACTAACGTTATCAATTCTTGGTACGGATTTGTTTTGCTCTTTAAAGAGCTCACGATCAGCCACTCTTCTATAAGAGATTCAATTTGGATTTTAAGGCAACATATGAATTCATATTGATTAAACATGAATCAAACTAGTTGTAGGAAGATGGAAACTCACGGCCAACCCACTCCTTAAGAGATTGAATTCTATTCTTGATCTTTAATCCTTGGTTACTAAGGAATAAGCATTTCATTAGTTGTAGGAAATTTTAAGTGGGTGACTAAGTCACTTTAACTCCTCCAAAATGTGACATATATGCAAGACTTTAAGAGTCACTTTATAAGTGATGGGGTGCCGCCACGTTTGGGGGGGGGGCTTAATCTTATCCTATAATTGTAATTAATCAACCAGTACTCCTTAATTAACTAGTTAACCTCCCACTAAAATTAATAATTACCCGATTATCCACAAAATTAATAATTATCTCAAATTACTTATAATAATACTCACTTTAAACGCACCTTACTATCGTGGCCATGTGGTACCTTGTATGGTACTAGTCCATAAATACCGGGTATTTTAGCCCGGGCCGTATTTTATCACAAAATTGCCAAACTTAGACGGAACTCATTTTTTTTGATTAGCTTACCCTCTCACCTTCGCGAATTAACTTATCACTTGATTGAAATAGCATAATGCTTATAATCTCAAAATAATTCTCATTCCGCATTTTCGTACATTAAGGTTTCGTCGTAAGTTAATCGACGTAAGTTCGGCATGATCTATATGTCAAGGCTATCCCTTCTTTCTTTTGGCATGATCTATACGACACGAACGAAATGAGCAAATGCACAACTTTCATAAATGACTTTATTCATAGAAATATTAGGGGTGTCTATATTCTTGATTCCCCACGTGAATTATTATTATATCTTCTGTTCAAGGGTCTCAGAAAAAATATGTATTTGATAAAATTTATCCGACACGCATATTATTTTTATGAAAAATCTAATTAACATATTTCTTATGCATTTCATGCATTTATACATGTATATTGACCCATGACCAGATGGTGTTATATACGCGTATATATGTATATTATATTTATATGGGATATGGGAAAAAGTTTACGGCATTATATACGCACCACCACCTGATCAGCTGGTATACGTTGATGATTTTCCCACAGTGGCCGAAATGATATGATGAGATGCCCTCAGAGACTTGATGATGTTGTGAACGCATATACCCATGCATGGTATGACATTTATACGCATATGCGTGACATTATAATATTAAATAATTCACAGGGCTATTCAGACTTACATGTTGAGTCTTTTACTCCATGTTTCTCTCATGTCTATTATTTACTGATGTTCATTCCTTACATACTCGGTACATCGTTTGTACTGACGTCCCTTTTGCCTGGGGACGCTGCGTTTTATGTCCGCAGGTCCCGATAGACAGGTCGAGAATCCTCCAAGTAGGCTATCAGCTCAGCGGAAGATATTGGTGTGCTCCATTTGCTCTGAAGTTACTTATTTGATCAGTATAATTAGGACATGTATTGATTGGTATGGCGGGGATCAGTTCCGACCTTAATGATATTTATGTACTCTTAGAGGCTTGTAGATAGATGTCATGTATACGAATGCTTGTATGGCATTACTGGATTATGTTTTGAGTTTACAAATGATCATGTTGGCCTTATAGGCCCGTGTATCACATATATAAGTTTTCATATTAGGTTGGGTCATCCTATATGGAGTATTCCCCTATGTTTATTCTGGTTAGCCCATGACGGCCCATTTATCCCATTTGCCAATGAAAGTACAATAAGAAAGATATGTTATGTTGGTACTCGGTTAAGTAAGGTACCGGGTGCCCATTGCGGCCCATCGATTTGGATTGTGACAGTCAGCTTGCGTATGATATTCAAAATATTACAAGCTCAACAGGAAGTAATAGCTCAGTTGCAGAGTCAAACCCAAATACTGAGCAGGGCGGAGCCTAGTCCACCCGGAGAAATCGCCCACAAAACGGAACCAGTTATAGTAAGGTCAAATGAGCAAGAGTCGGGGACTAATCCCGAAATTGCTAAGATGCTCGAAGAAGTGACCACCAGTCACAGATGATTGGGTTGTTCAGGCTTTCACTCAAGGTTTGAATGAACGAAGTTCGACGGCTTCACGGCGATTGAAGCATAACCTGATCGAGTACCCAGCAATTACTTAGGCCGATGCTTACAATCGATATCAGTCCAAAATAAGAGTCGAAGACAACCAGTTGGGCTCTGGGTCCGTTATTAAAAGGGCTACCAACCGAGACAGAGGTTGATCAGAGACCGATACCGACCGTATAGTGGAAATCCTACAAGCTCGATAAATGGCTAAAACGATACTACTGTTAAGGTATGAATCCACCACCCCTATTCAATTATATTTCGAAACTAACCCTTGCAGGTGTTCGACCAAAGACGAGGATCAATGAATTAGATCAGGAACAAAGATGGATTATTTAACATGAAGCCTTAGTATCCGAGGCCTCCTTACAATCAACCTCGAATATTGGGGGGCATACCATTGTCATTGAACATATCAACGATGATTATCAAGCACGATTCAAAGGAAGTTACGTTGTTATTTCATGGCAACAGGGTCTCGACGGGAAATATTGTAAGGGCCAAATGGTCAAACGAACCATGCCGATGTAGTTGGCCCGAGCCCTAACACAAAACATGAACACATGTATAATGACTTATAAAGAAAAATTTCTTCTTTATCAATATCTCATATCCAAGAAAAATTCCTCTATATCAAGATCTATTATGCAAACAAGCTTAAAGGACCGACCATTACCCCATAAATCGGGGACCGCCAACCAAACAATCAACGAGTTCGAGCAACACTCACTCGACTATAAAGCCCAAGGGCTACACCGACTCGAGTTCGAGCAACCATTCTCACTCGGGGACTATCTACGAAGCCCAAGGGCTACCCTATTTCGAGTTCGAACAAGCACTCACTCGACCATTAAGCCTACAGGCTACATTACTTCGAGTTCGAATCACTCACTCGACTAATAATCCTACGGGCTATGTCACTTCGAGATTGAGTAAGCACTCACTTGACTACTAAGCTTACGGGCTACTCTTATTTTGAGTTCGAGCAATCGCTCACTCGACCAGTAAGCCTACGGGCCATATCACTTCGAGTTCGAGCAAACACTCACTCGACCATTAAGCCTGCAGGCTACATTACTTCGAGTTCGAATCACTCACTCGACTAATAAGACTACGGGCTAAATCACTTCGAGTTCGAAGAAGTACTTATTCGACTACTAAGCCTACGGGCTACTCTTATTTCGAGTTCGAGCAATCACTCAATCGACCATTAAGCCTACGGGCTACATTACTTTGAGTTCGAATCACTCACTCGACTAACAAGCCTACGGGCCAAATCGCTTCGAGTTCGAGCAAACACTCACTCGACCATTAAGCCTACGGGCTACATTACTTCGAGTTCGGATTACTCATTCGACTAATAAGCCTACGGGATACATCACTTCGAGTTCGAGCAAGCACTCACTCGACTACTTAGCCTACGGGCTACTCTTATTTCGAGTTTGAGCAATCACTCACTCGACCATTAAGCCTACGGGCTACTCTTATTTCGAGTTTGAATCACTCACTCAACTAATAAGCCTAAGGGCTACATCACTTCGAGTTCGAGCAAGCACTCACTAGACTACTAAGCCTACAGGCTACTCTTATTTCGAGTTCGAGCAATCACTCACTCGACCATTAAGGCTACAGGCTACATTACTTCGAGTTCGAATCACTCAGTCGACTAATAAGCCTACGGGCCACATCACTTCGAGTTCGAGCAAATACTCACTCGACCATTAAGCCTACGGGCTAGATTACTTCGAGTTTGAATCACTCACTCGACTAATAAGCCTACGGGCTACATCACTTCGGGTTCGAGCAAGCACTCACTCGACTACTAAGCCTACGGGCAACTCTTATTTTGAGTTAGAGCAATCACTCATTCGACCATTCAGCCTACGGGCTACATTAGTTCGAGTTCGAATCACTCACTCGACTAATAAGCCTACATGCTACATCCCTTCGAGTTCGAGCAAGCACTCACTCGACTACTAAGCCTACGGGATACTTTTATTTCGAGTTCAAGGAATCACTCACTCGACTATTAAGCCTATGGGCTACATTACTTCGAGTTCGAATTACTCACTCGACTAATAAGCCTACGGGCCACATTACTTCGAGTTCGAGCAAATACTCACTCGACCATTAAGCCTACGGGCTATATTACTTCGAGTTTGAATCACTCACTTGACAAATAAGCCTACGGGATACATCACTTCGAGTTCAAGCAAGCACTCACTCGACTACTAAGCCTACGGGTTACTCTTATTTCGAGTTCGATCAATCACTCACTCGACCATTAAGCCTACGGGCTACATTACTTCGAGTTTGAATCACTCACTCGACCAATAAGCCTACGGGCTACGTCACTTCGAGTTCGAGCAAGCACTCACTCGACTACTAAGCTTACGGGATACATTTTGAGTTCGAACAATCATTTACTCGACCATTAAGCCTACGGGCTACATTACTTTGAGTTCGAACCACTCACTCGACTAATAAGCCTACGGGCTATATTACTTCGAGTTCGAGCAATCACTCACTTGACTACTAAGCCTAAGGGCTACCTTATTTCGAGTTTGAGCAAGCACTCACTCTGTTATAAAGGCTACAAGGTCCAAATTCGATCAAATTGCCTAAAGCCTTATGAAAACCTTCATAAGGCATGAATGAAACAAAATCTTCACAAAGCAGAGAACAAAACAGAGGCAAGTCGAGAAAAGAAAAGATCTTTATATATACACAAGAATGTTTACAATGTCCGAATAGGACCTTACACAAAAAACCAAAATAGAAACTAAGGGCTAATTTTCTTGGTTATCTCCTGGGGAGGTCTCTTCTCCATCGGGATCCTCCCCGCTCTTGGACCCACTCTTACTCCCATCATCATCATCATCATCATTATCATCATCGGAAGCCAAGGCTTCAGCATCGGTTTCGAGCTCTTTAGCCCTTTTTATTTCTTCCACAAGATCGAAACCTCGAGCATGGATCTCCTCGAGGGTCTCCCTCCGAGATCGACATTTAGCAAGTTCAGCAACCCAATGTGCTCGAGTGTTAGCGGTCTCGGCCGCCTCTCTTACTTGTACCTGAGCAGCTTCAGCATCCGCCCGATAGACGGCCACTAATGCATCCGCATTGGCCTTTGCTTGTTCGGCGTCAGATTTGGCCTTGGCAAGTTCAAAGGCCAACCGAGCCTCGAGCTCCTCTATTTTTCTTGCTTGAACCGAGCTCTTCTCCTTCATGTTTTGAAGTTGGTTTTTGGCCGATGATAATTGGGCTCGAGCAAGTTCATTTTCTACGGCAAGACGGTCCATGCCATCTTTCCATTCCAAGGTCTCCTCCCTTATCATATCGACCTCCTCATGAAGCTTCCCAATCACCTCGAGCTTCTGCTGCAGCTTTGAGATCGAAATATCAGCCATCATTCCAGGATCGAGCCCATGGGTGTTTAAGATTATTATTACCTGCTTGGTCAGGTAGGACTGGTCTTGATGATCCTTGGTTAACTCAGCTCGGAGGTCTTTGATTTCTTCTTCCCTTTGCCCGAAGAGAAGTCTAAGGGCGTTCCTCTCCTTCGTGACCCATCGGAGGTCAGCCTCGTACTGACGCAGCTCAGCTCGAGACCAAGAACATGTTTCTCGATGAACCGCTGCGGCCTACGTAAGAAAGAAGAAAAGAAGTTGGAGAAGAATAGCGAACATAAAAGTAATATCGACGAAGGGAGTTAAATCTTACCCGATTCAGAGCATTCTGCACCTCATAGAAAAGGCCCGACACATCACTAGGGCCAGCAACATCCTTGACTCTAGTTAACAAATCACATAAGGGGTCTTCGCCTTCATGAGACCGGTTTATCTCGAGGGCCCCCAAAGCTTGGGCTTCCCGAATCGCCCCTTCGGAAAAGGCAGGGAGAGTGGGCGAGTCTCTGATTACTATTGCTCCAAGGTACTCGCTTGGGGTGTTCTCTTCAGTTCGGAGAGCTTCANGCTACATCACTTCGAGTTCGAGCAAGCACTCACTAGACTACTAAGCCTACAGGCTACTCTTATTTCGAGTTCGAGCAATCACTCACTCGACCATTAAGGCTACAGGCTACATTACTTCGAGTTCGAATCACTCAGTCGACTAATAAGCCTACGGGCCACATCACTTCGAGTTCGAGCAAATACTCACTCGACCATTAAGCCTACGGGCTAGATTACTTCGAGTTTGAATCACTCACTCGACTAATAAGCCTACGGGCTACATCACTTCGGGTTCGAGCAAGCACTCACTCGACTACTAAGCCTACGGGCAACTCTTATTTTGAGTTAGAGCAATCACTCATTCGACCATTCAGCCTACGGGCTACATTAGTTCGAGTTCGAATCACTCACTCGACTAATAAGCCTACATGCTACATCCCTTCGAGTTCGAGCAAGCACTCACTCGACTACTAAGCCTACGGGATACTTTTATTTCGAGTTCAAGGAATCACTCACTCGACTATTAAGCCTATGGGCTACATTACTTCGAGTTCGAATTACTCACTCGACTAATAAGCCTACGGGCCACATTACTTCGAGTTCGAGCAAATACTCACTCGACCATTAAGCCTACGGGCTATATTACTTCGAGTTTGAATCACTCACTTGACAAATAAGCCTACGGGATACATCACTTCGAGTTCAAGCAAGCACTCACTCGACTACTAAGCCTACGGGTTACTCTTATTTCGAGTTCGATCAATCACTCACTCGACCATTAAGCCTACGGGCTACATTACTTCGAGTTTGAATCACTCACTCGACCAATAAGCCTACGGGCTACGTCACTTCGAGTTCGAGCAAGCACTCACTCGACTACTAAGCTTACGGGATACATTTTGAGTTCGAACAATCATTTACTCGACCATTAAGCCTACGGGCTACATTACTTTGAGTTCGAACCACTCACTCGACTAATAAGCCTACGGGCTATATTACTTCGAGTTCGAGCAATCACTCACTTGACTACTAAGCCTAAGGGCTACCTTATTTCGAGTTTGAGCAAGCACTCACTCTGTTATAAAGGCTACAAGGTCCAAATTCGATCAAATTGCCTAAAGCCTTATGAAAACCTTCATAAGGCATGAATGAAACAAAATCTTCACAAAGCAGAGAACAAAACAGAGGCAAGTCGAGAAAAGAAAAGATCTTTATATATACACAAGAATGTTTACAATGTCCGAATAGGACCTTACACAAAAAACCAAAATAGAAACTAAGGGCTAATTTTCTTGGTTATCTCCTGGGGAGGTCTCTTCTCCATCGGGATCCTCCCCGCTCTTGGACCCACTCTTACTCCCATCATCATCATCATCATCATTATCATCATCGGAAGCCAAGGCTTCAGCATCGGTTTCGAGCTCTTTAGCCCTTTTTATTTCTTCCACAAGATCGAAACCTCGAGCATGGATCTCCTCGAGGGTCTCCCTCCGAGATCGACATTTAGCAAGTTCAGCAACCCAATGTGCTCGAGTGTTAGCGGTCTCGGCCGCCTCTCTTACTTGTACCTGAGCAGCTTCAGCATCCGCCCGATAGACGGCCACTAATGCATCCGCATTGGCCTTTGCTTGTTCGGCGTCAGATTTGGCCTTGGCAAGTTCAAAGGCCAACCGAGCCTCGAGCTCCTCTATTTTTCTTGCTTGAACCGAGCTCTTCTCCTTCATGTTTTGAAGTTGGTTTTTGGCCGATGATAATTGGGCTCGAGCAAGTTCATTTTCTACGGCAAGACGGTCCATGCCATCTTTCCATTCCAAGGTCTCCTCCCTTATCATATCGACCTCCTCATGAAGCTTCCCAATCACCTCGAGCTTCTGCTGCAGCTTTGAGATCGAAATATCAGCCATCATTCCAGGATCGAGCCCATGGGTGTTTAAGATTATTATTACCTGCTTGGTCAGGTAGGACTGGTCTTGATGATCCTTGGTTAACTCAGCTCGGAGGTCTTTGATTTCTTCTTCCCTTTGCCCGAAGAGAAGTCTAAGGGCGTTCCTCTCCTTCGTGACCCGTCGGAGGTCGGCCTCGTACTGACGCAGCTCAGCTCGAGACCAAGAACATGTTTCTCGATGAACCGCTGCGGCCTACGTAAGAAAGAAGAAAAGAAGTTGGAGAAGAATAGCGAACATAAAAGTAATATCGACGAAGGGAGTTAAATCTTACCCGATTCAGAGCATTCTGCACCTCATAGAAAAGGCCCGACACATCACTAGGGCCAGCAACATCCTTGACTCTAGTTAACAAATCACATAAGGGGTCTTCGCCTTCATGAGACCGGTTTATCTCGAGGGCCCCCAAAGCTTGGGCTTCCCGAATCGCCCCTTCGGAAAAGGCAGGGAGAGTGGGCGAGTCTCTGATTACTATTGCTCCAAGGTACTCGCTTGGGGTGTTCTCTTCAGTTCGGAGAGCTTCAGGACCGGCCCTTTCTGATATACCCACCATTTGTTGACTTCGGTGGGAAGCATCCTTGATCTCTAACGATTCGGGGACTCTACCCGAACCTTTCTCCGATATCTCCTCAGTCCGAGGTGGAGATTTATAAATCACCATCGATTCAGCTGCCTTTGGGGCATCGATGGTTTTCTTCATTCGGGCCACCAGCACGGACCCGTCGTTTTTTTCGTCTTCCTCGTCTTCATCCCTTAGACGCATAACTGATTCCATGGTTAAAGGGATGGTATTCTTCCTCGGCTTACGAGCCATCCTCGTATTCAGTTTTGGATTTTCGCAAGCAGAGGACCTTTTTCTCTTATTATCCTTCACCGATTTTGGAACAGAGGTCGAAGCCTCTTCCTCGATGGGCGGGGGCCTCAAAACCACATCTTTGCCCACACCTACATACAGGAAAATTAATTTAAGTATATGGAAAGCATCTCGTTCGAACTACCATACGAGAAAGAGGCTTACCATGATTTTTGGCCTTCCATCGGCCCTTTGACAAATCACGCCATGACTGCTCGACATATGTGGAGGTCGAAGCTAGATCCCGTACCCAGTTCTTGAGGTTGGGAACTACTCCGGGAATCTAAGGAACCGCTACATCACAAAAAGGAGATATCGGTGAGAAAAGAAATGAAGGGGCAAAAAAGTAGGAGATAACAGGAAAATTACACTTCGCTTCATGTTCCACTCCTCGGAAAATGGCATCTTTTCAGTCGGAATCAAGTCCGAAGTCTTCACTCGAACGAACCTGCCCATCCAGCCTCGATCCATGTCCTCGTTTATGCTCGAGAACAGAACCTTGATATTCCGGTGCTGAAGTTTTATTAACCCGCCTCGAAAGAGGCGAGGGCAGTACAATTGAATGAGATGGTCGAGGGTGAAAAGCATCCCCTCGATTTTATTCACGAAGTAACGGATCAAAATAATGATCCGCCAAGAAGAAAGGTGGATCTGGCCTAGGGTTATTTGGTATTGACGGCAGAAATCAATAATAACAGGGTCGAGGGTACCTAACGTGAAAGGGTAAGTATACACACTTAAAAACCATTTCACATAAGTGGTGATATCTTCTTCAGGAGATGGGATTACTATTTCTTTGTTCTCCCAATTGCAATCTTTCTTTAGCTGTTCGAGATGCCCCTCGGTTATCGAACACATATACCTTGATACTAGCTCACATCGGCCGAAAACCGACGAGCCTTTATCGACCTTAAAATTAGAAGTAAGAACACACGCCCCAGGAACGCACTCCTCAGGCCGTGGCTCCACCGGTGTTTTGTCGGCAGCAGACTGTGAAGAAGAAGCTTTTTCTTTTTGAGGAATGGTTTTTGATGTTTTCGCCATTTTGGATTTAAAGATCGAAAATAGAAGGAGGTAACAAAGATTTGGTGTTTTTGAAGAAAGATTTTGCAGTAAACAATCACAGATTTATAGATGAATTCAGAAGAAGAACTTGAAAAATTTATAGATTGAAGATATAAAAGTAATAAATGGTAAAAGGAGGGGCTATTTATAGATTTATCAATGGCGGTTCAATATCAGCGGTGGCCAACCACCGTCTGACACGCATGCCTTGGTAAACTAAACCGACAGGACAGCTATCACGTACATCATGGTCGGGCTCGATGCAAACGTCAGTGCATATCCAATCGAGCCGTTGGGAAATCATATCGTTTCTCGCCACATCCTTCCCGAGAAACGAGGGGACTATCTATATACGGTCGAAATTGATTTCGACCTTTCGTACGACTGATCGAGATGGGATCATAATGGACCGAAAGAAGTCTTCATAATATCGAGATGGGATCCGAAGATGGCACAAACGAGCTTCAGATTTCAGGTACAGGTCAAATACCGAATTCGAAGTCATTATCGAGCTCGGGTCCGAATCGAACTATGATGAGATGTGATGGAATCGAGCTTAAGGGCCAGAGGCTAACTGATACTGAGCCCAAGTCATTACCGGACCCTCAGTCGGCATCGACCTCAAACCTGCATCGAGCTCTAAAACTGGAAACCGACCAATACTGACCAATGCTGAGTCCGATCAAGATCGAGCTCATAGACAAGAGTCGTTGCAGCCGCACTAAGGGAGAGAATCTCGGTGGGAATTAGGGAAAAGTTGATTTATTATGGGTTCCCCACTATGTATTTTTAATTATATCTAAAGTATGACCCCCCACTATAAAAGGGGTGACTATATTTCTTGTAAAGGGTCAAGTTTTGCATACATTGTAACTCAGATATCATACATTCCTATATTGAAGAATTATCCTTTTTAGCTTCATAGATTGATTCATCTTGCTTAATCCATAAATTATCCTCTTTTCAATTTTGTTTATTTTTTATTTTTTACAGTCAATATTCGATATTTCTATTTACTCTTACCATTTGTGTCAATTTATACCACATACCCTTAGAACTACATACAAATTCAACTCTATCCATTGTTTCGGGTAAACAGCTAGATCTACTGTTTCTTCATGTTAATGTAACTAAAAGCCAAAAATTGAGAAGGAGACCGCATGAAGCTACACGGGAATGTTGGGAATTTAAGATGAATCAGTGGTTTGGTTAATATGCATCAACGTGATAAATTAAGCTTGTTAGAACAATTTTATTTCTTACACATCGGTAATCTTTTGGGCTAAATGTTCGGTCTCGGCCCATATGAGTATGCTGACTTTCAGACTCACTTGATGTAGTTTGGCTTGTATTTGAAGCGCAACTTTCTTTTAGTAGCCCTTATGGTTGGACTAACACTCGAAGTCCAAGGGGCCCTAACGAGGCAACTCCATCAGGCCCACACGCGTTTTGTCCAAATCTGTAGTTTATTTATCAGGCCCAAGGTCAGGCTTACATTCTTTTAAACTCGTAGCCTGTAATGTAAACGCTAAGTACTCAGAATCATTTATTACTTCTCTCTTTTTCATCCACTAATTATATCAAGGCAGCCTGAGAATATTAGGAAGGCTAACTAATTGGTGCTTTTAAAACCTATTAAGCCATAAATAATTTTTCCTAAATAAACTAGTCTAATGATCTAATTAACAACCTTTGAACATATACGAAGTAGAACGCTTATAGCTTTGGAATAAAGGATTATTCTCCTAATTTAGTAGCAAATTCCATATAAAAATGTGACTTTAGTAATTAAAGTACTACGCCTATGGATTCCACAACCTTTGAGCCTCACAATGTCTCTAAAACCTTAGGAAAAAAACAATCTTGAATACGATAGTATGTTTTTAGGCTCGCTCTTAATTGATCAAATTAATGTAATCATGTATATGTTCGCATGACATGATTATGATTTCCAAATTAAAGGCAAAGTATGTGTTCGTGCAACTCTGACGAAACAATTCTAATATTAATAAAGTGTTATTAATTGTGCACATGTACGCATGACATGATTCTTGATGCGACAAACAAATAAGTACACGTACGCGTGACGTATTTCATGATAATTCCATTATTATGAATAATTAAGCTATTGAAAAGCGGTTCAAGGCAAAAATGCATAAAATACACATAAATACAAAATATCCGAAATTAGTTAAGCCAGGTATGATTTTCACGGGGCCGTCCTAAAACCATAGGACTTGGGAGTGCCTCACACCTTCTCCCTGGTTAACAGAATATCTTACCCGGTCTTATGTGTTCGTGGAGCACAATTCAGAGTCAAAACTTTTCTTGAATAGGGATTAAATAAAATCGGTGACTTGGAATACCCAAAATAAATAATTGCAAGTGGCGACTCTTTAAAATTAGAATAAATAATTTCTTTTCAAATAATATCACTTTAATTGAAAAACTTATTTGCCATCATCTCTAAAAAAAGGAGGTGTGACAGTAGCCGAAAATGTCACATCATTTACTTCAAATCCTCCAAAAACCATGTTTATTATGAGACGAGGAGACCCAATTGGTTTTGTTGGTTTCATTGTATCACAACCTTTGCCATAATTATTCCTAGTCTGGTCACTCAAGAATTCTCTAAGATGACCAATTTCAGCATTATTGCTACCTCTTCAAGAAGATTCATGTTGTCCCCAGTCCTATGGCCATATTGTATTGGTAGAAAAATAGACTTGCCACATGAACTAATGATATACTGACATGTGAAATAAGAGTCAAAACATTAAAGAAGAATAAAGATTAGAGAAGGCATGAGTAAAACACCCACTGGATGTACCCGACATCTGAAAAAGAGGAAATAAGAGTAGAATGATTAATTAAAGGCCAAGAATATGGAAGGTTCATTAATAGCCACGAATATGGAAAGAAATCAACCTAATCCCTGATTATGCGTGATTGATTGTTATTACCATAACTGTTACGAATCACCCATGTAACGGGTAATTAATGTAATAATATTAGTAATGGGCAGGAATTAAGTAGGGCGAAACAATTATAAATTGTAAACTTTTATAAATCCCCTTACCGTATCTTGTACTCCCATAAAATATTTATAAATTTATACTATTAATTGCATATACTTTACTATCCTCTACTACTTAAAGATCATATTCTTTCCTATTGGAAGAAAGCTGCAATAATCAATAAGATTTCAGTTTCCTCATTCTCTTAATATTTCTTTCCATTATTTTCAATTGTTTTATATACAAAAAAGTAATGTAAAATTTATTATTAGAAACTCGAATTATTCTTTTATTTTCTTTGACCACAAAAATTATTTTTTGGTTAAATAAATTTGTGTACTTGAAAATTCAGTTAACTCTTTTTCTGAGTTTGCAGATTCATTTATAAAAGCACATCTGGGAACTCAAAAAGTAGAAAAAAGAATGAAAGATATCTTTAAGGTAAAATAAGGAAGTACGGAATTTCTTAGAGAGTTTGTGGATCGCGTCCAGCGAGAAAGGATGATGTTACCATGCGTACCTAATAATTGGGCAGCAATGGCATTTGCTAGGAACCTGAACGAGAGAAGTTCGAAAGCTACAAGTAGATTAAATGAGAGTATACATGAATTTCCTACAACTACTTGGAATGATATTTATAACAAGTATAGCACAAAGCTGCGAATAGAAGAAGATAGGTATCCCAACCAAAGGTGGAGTAAAGGTTCGGATCTAGACGGTCAGAACCAAAACGTAGGTTCGGAAAGAATAGGTACGAAACATACTTGGGACCTATGAGACAAGATCTTAGGACAAAATCAGAATAGACACGACTCGATTAGAGATCATGACAAAAGGAGGCAGGTTCTTCTTCTCGGTTTGGAAAGGAATGGGATACGACACGACACAATGATAAAAAAATAGGAGACTACAACTTCAACGTCAGTACTTCTGAGTTAGTATTTGTCTTAAGAGGCATGGGCGATAAGGTACGGTAGCCCAAAGAGATAAGATCAGATCCTAGTAAACGAATCCTGGGATTTTGGTATGAATTCCATAATGATCATGATCACAGAACATCATATAGCAGGCTTCTACAAACATAGGTTGATTATTTGATGAAAAAAGGCTATCTCACTGACCTATTTAGTGAAAAAGGAAAGTAGTCTTATATGAAAAAACAGGGAAGAACAACCGAAGCCCCAATTACCAAACTGGACAGTGAATGTAATAACTAGGGGTGAGGAGGTCAATGGAGTTACATACACGGCAGCAAAAAGAACAACCAAAATATCAGTAACCCGTGGGAAGTGGATTCAACAAGTCACGGAAAGAGATAACATAACATTTGACGATGAGGATGCACATGACTTGTTCATCCCTCATAGCGATGCACTGATAATATCTTTACTTGTTCATGCTACTAATGTCAAGCGAGTTTTGATTGATCCATGTAACTCTGTGAATATCATATTACTAAGAGGGTCAATGAGATGCAAGAAATTAATCGTGTGATACCCAAGGCTCGATCTTTGTCTGGGTTCGACAATTCAAGTGTCATATCTAAGGGAGAAATCACTCTATCTACATTTACCGAGGATGTCATAAAAGCCACTAAATTCCAATTGGTGGATGCGTACATGGATTACAATATAATTTTAGGAAGGACATGGATTCATAACATGGATGCAGTACTGTAAATTTTGCATCAGGCTATCAAATTCCTATCACAATAGGGAATTCATCAGATTAGGAGAGATCAACAAACGACACGAGAAACCAACACAATTTTTGTGGCGAGTAGAATATCCAAAGTCGTAAATGAAAAATAGCAATTACAATGTTCAGCCGAGGAGAATTTATTTTTTACCTCAACTGAAAGTGCAAGGAACGAAGCAGATATAGATGTGAGACCTTACGTGATCCAAGACCCAGAGGAGAACGAAACTATTAAAACAACTACGGAAGAACTCGAAGTTGTTATATTGTTCATCCACTGGACAGATAGAAAAGACTATGTTGGGATAAACTTAAGCTTGAAGTTGAAAAGTAAGTTAATTGAATTTGTACGCGCTAACGCTGATTGTTTTACCTAGTCGCACTCAAATACGATAGGTATCCCACCGGAGGCAATGACTCATAAGTTTACACCATCCGGTGAAGCAAAAGAAGAGAAAGTTGGGAGCATTCAAAAATCAGGTAATTCAAGAGGAGGTAAATAAAGTTCAGAAAATTGGTTCAATTCATGAGGTACAGTACTATGAATGGTTAGACAATATTATTGTAGTTCCTAAGAAAAATGGTAAATGATGAGTATGTGTAGATAATACTGATTTAAATAAGGTATATCCCAAAGATTCATTTCCATTACCGTATATAGATCAATTAATCGATTCTACTATATGTCATGAACTTTTAAGTTTTTTAGGTGCTTATTCTGGATATAATCTAATAAAAATGGATCCCCAAGACGAGAAAAAAACTTCTTTTATTACAGACAGGTGGACTTATTGCTACAAATTCATGCCTTTTGGCATAAAACCTGCTAGGGCTACGTACCAGAGGTTAGTGATCAAAATGTTTCAAGAACATTTTGGGAAAATAATGGAAGTCTTCATCGATGATATGCTAGTAAAATCAGCGCAAGAAGAAGGTCATCTCAAGCATTTGAATGAAACCTTTAACATACTTTGCAAATATAACATAAAGTTGAACCCAGAGAAGTGCGCCTTTGGTGTAGCCTCAGGTAAATTGTAAGGTTTCCTTGTCTCTAACAAGGGAATTGAAGTAAATCTGGCTCAGGTTAAAGCAATCGAAAAGATACCGGATGTAATTACGAGTAAAACCAAAGTACAAAGGTTAACTAGGAGAGTAGCAGCTCTGTTGAGATTCATATCTAGATCCTCAGATGAGAGTTTCAAAATTTTCTCATTGTTGAAAAGAAACATTAGTTTGAATGGACATATGATTGTCCACAAGCTTTGTAAAATTTGAAAACATACTTGTCAAAATCGCCCTTGTTGTCAAAGCCAAGGGATGGAGAAAGATTACTCATTTATTTAGCTGTATCTGAAGTGGCAGTAAGCGTGATATTGTTCCGAGAAGAAAAAGGTACGTAATCTCCAATTTACTATGTTAGTAATTCTTCGTTGGAAGTTGAGACATGATATCCTCATTTAGGAAAACTAGCACTGGCATTAATAATGACATCAAGAAAGTTACGACCCTATTTTCAATGTCATCTTATTTCTGTCGTAACTACTTTTCCATTGAGAAATATTTTACATAAACATTAATTATCAGGAAGGTTATCTAAATGGGAAATAGAACTTAGTGAATATAATAGTGTTTATCATCCACGAATCGTCATAAAGTCACAGGTGCTAGCAGATTTTGTAGCAGATTTTAATTCGAGCTTACTTCATGAAGCTAAAAATGAGGTGCGGGCATTTACCAGATCTAATATGGGGACTTGGACATTATACATTGATGGATCCTCAAATGTAAAGGGAGCATGTCTGGATATTGTCTTAATTTTACCTGCAAGAGAAATTATTAGGCAAACAATAAAATGCTACCATATAACTAATAATGAAGCTATATATGAGGCAGTGATTTGTAGGTTTGGAGCTTGCAAAAGAGATGGGAATTGATCAGATTTAAATCAAAAGTGATTCTCAATTCGTGGTAAATCAAATGCAAGAGGATTACGTGGCTAGAGAAATATGAATGCACCTGTCACGCCCCATTCTCGAGAGGCACGACCGGTGCTCAACCGAGTGAACCCGGCCGAGCAAGCCTGTTAGATACTTTCTACCCAACTCACCCATGATCAAGAAAAGACACAATTTCATTAATTACATGGAAGAAAGTTCATACATACAACATTAAATCGTTTCGTTAGTTATTTAGCCTTTTAGTCTCAAAATATACAGATTCTTATAGTCTGAGTGGAACAAGTGATCAGACACAACATATACTAGTTTAACATTCTCAACACCCATATACAACCTACATAGTATCTACAGAGCCTCTAAAGATATAAAAGAGAGTAAAGATAGTGCCGACAATAAGGACCCGGCTATACCTCAAAAAGTGACCACAACATAAATAAAAGGTACAATACATGACCCCGAAATGAAATGGAGCTCACCGAGTCCACTGGGAAGAGGATGCAACACTATCTGTGATCAACACTGTCTGCTATGTAACGA
>AWOL01S0039645.1:170602-188058 GCA_000715115.1 Nicotiana otophora | reverse complement strand
TAATTTGAGCTTACTTCATGAAGCTAAAAATGAGGTGCGGGCATTTACCAGATCTAATATGGGGACTTGGACATTATACATTGATGGATCCTCAAATGTAAAGGGAGCATGTCTGGATATTGTCTTAATTTTACCTGCAAGAGAAATTATTAGGCAAACAATAAAATGCTACCATATAACTAATAATGAAGCTATATATGAGGCAGTGATTTGTAGGTTTGGAGCTTGCAAAAGAGATGGGAATTGATCAGATTTAAATCAAAAGTGATTCTCAATTCGTGGTAAATCAAATGCAAGAGGATTACGTGGCTAGAGAAATATGAATGCACCTGTCACGCCCCATTCCCGAGAGGCACGACCGGTGCTCAACCGAGTGAACCCGGCCGAGCAAGCCTGTTAGATACTTTCTACCCAACTCACCCATGATCAAGAAAAGACATAATTTCATTAATTACATGGAAGAAAGTTCATACATACAACATTAAACCGTTTCATTAGTTATTTAACCTTTTAGTCTCAAAATATACAGATTCTTATAGTCTGAGTGGAACAAGTGATCAGACACAACATATACTAGTTTAACATTCTCAACACCCATATACAACCTACATAATATCTACAGAGCCTCTAAAGATACAAAAGAGAGTAAAAATTGTGCCGGCAATAAGGCCCCGGCTATACCTCAAAAAGTGACCACAAAATAAACAAAAGGTACAATACATGACCCCGAAATGAAATGGAGCTCACCGAGTCCACTGGGAAGAGGATGCAACACTATCTGTGATCAACATTGTCTGCTATGTAACGACGTACATCCATTTAAAGATGCAGTGCCCCAAAAAAAGGGACGTTAGTACCGTCGAATAGCACTAGTATGAAAAGCTAAACACCAAATCAATAGAATGAATAATTATACAAGAGGAACAATCAATAATTCAATAAGGGCTTCAAATAATATTAAAACAATAAGTTAAGGGTCATATAAGTTTTCAAGTCAATTTCCACATTATTAGGCTGGGTGATCTTTAGCACCGATATTTCACAATTCACAATACCTCTGTATTCTTATACGGAGTCCGATCTTGGCCCGATCGGCTAGGCCATCTCATTTGAGATATTGCCACAATTTCATTATAATTTCCAGTACAGTACCACTATGTGTGCGGCATGGCGTCCGATCACGGCCCGATCGGCTAGACCATCTCATTTGAGACATTACCACAATTATATTATAATTTCTAGCACAATATCAGCATGTGTGTGGCATGGCGTCCGATCACGACCCGATCAGCTCTGCCATCTCATTTGAGACATCAACAATTTTTACAATTTCATCCACAATACCACCGTGTTCTTACACGGAGTCCGATCTCGGCCCGATCGGCTAGGCCATCTCATTTGAGACATTACCTTTTTCAGTCAGTCATCTCACATCGAACTTCTTTCATATACTTTCAATTCATTGGCACTAGTGATTACGATTACAAAGTCATTCTTGGCACTTGGCATATTTCATAGTTTCAGTCCCCTTTTTCCACATTCAAATATCATTATCATTATCCACAACAATATGGCTTTCCATTCAAGACATTAAATTCACATATGAGCAAATTGGGAATCTTAGGCACATAGAGGCTTTTCATACAATTTGGCATAACAACCTTTATTTCGATCTTGACATGAAGTCTTAACATTCCTAACACATATTCCACATTTTGAACATATTCTCAAATGGCAAGATGACATGGTGAAGCATTTAGCATAAACATTGAACAAACATCCTTCAATGCAACCACATTAGGAATAGCCATTTCAATAATAATCAAGGACTTACTCCAATTATATGAACACCATGGGATTCGATTCTAAGAAGAAGGGGGTTTAGCCAACATACCTCAATTAAGCTTCTTAGACTCTAATATGATCCGGAATTCTTAGCAACTTCAATCTATTTTAGAAATATAATAAGTTGAACCAAAAACTAGGAAGATGATCATGGTTTTAGCTCATTTGAGTATTTTATCAAACACTATGAGTGCATTAAGGTTCTAAGGCTCTTTTGTGGAACATTCCATCATTTTGCAACCCACTCTCTACCATTATTTAGCTCACAACCTTCCCACATACTTCAAGGATACATGCATGCAAGATAACAACCCCCACACCCAATAATTACCTCTCTAATAACCCCATTTTTGCAAAATTTCAAAATTGAGAGCTAGGACATAGATTCTTACCTTTAGGGTAAAGACTTCCTTTGTTAATCCTCAATGATTGAGCAAGAATTGATGGATAATGGTTAAAGATTTTTCCCCCACTCTAAGAACTCTCGCTCTCACTCTAAAATATCAGAAATATGCTCAAAATGGTCTATGGGATATGTTTAACAGAATAAGGTCGGGTTTAAAAAACCCCAAAAATGAAGCTCCGGAATGGATTTTGCAGTCTTATATGTGGCCGTATAATGGTTATGCGATCCGCGAAATGACCGCGAAATTGGGGTGCCAAAACTAAAAAAAAAACTGATCTGGTTTGCGGTCACTATGCGGCCCGGAGACCTGTTCCTCGATCGAATAATGCACTGCGGAACGGTTCTGCGGTCGCATAGTGCACCGCAGAACCTCCCTCCGAAAAATCCCAAGGAGGGTTATGTGACAAGAATGTGGCCCGCGAAACGGTTATGCTGTCGCATAATGGCCGCGGAATTGACATAAAAAATGCCCCAGAAAATTGCCCCACTCTACGGCCCGCAGAGTGGTTTTGCGGCCGTAGAAATGCCTACTTCTGACCAATATTTTATTCAATTCTCCAACGCCTACTTTGGCATTACGGAAACCGAGTTTTTAGGAAAACTTTTATGGGGCCTTACAACACCAATACCTAGAAAAAGTACGGTAATTATTGAATCGGTTTCGAGTGTGGAAAGCAATTCAAATTCCAAGAGAGGAGAATACAGAGCCTGGTGCATTAACAAATCTGGGATAAGTAGTCGATGTGTCGAATACAGAAAATGCAATTATAGTGCATTTATTCCATTCAGCGCTCGATCAATTCAAGAGTGAGGTAAAATTTAATAATTTAACGTGGGGTTAGAGAAATGAACTCGTGAATTATTTCCTGTATGGAATATTACCTGAGGATAAAAAATAATCCCAACGGTTACAAATGCAAGCAACTCGATACTGTTAATAGAAGGCAATTTGTATCGAAAGATGTTTGGCGGACCTTTAGCTCGATACCTTGGGCCCTCACAAACAGAATATGTGATGCGAGAGGTAAATGAAAGGCATTGCAGAAATCACACTGGTGGAAGGTCACTAGTGAAAACACTAATAAGAGCAGGGTATTACTGGCCAAAAATGGAAGACGAGGCGGAAAGCTTCGTAAAACGGTGCAATAAATGCCAATGGTATGCAAATAATATGCATCAACCGGCAAAATTACTTCATTCAGTTATCGCACAGTGGCCATTTATGAAGTGGCAAATGGATATCGTAGGTCCTCTGTCACAAGCCCTAGGAAATGTATGATTTTTATTAATTTTAATTGATTATTTTTCTAAGTGGGTGGAAGTAGGTGTCTTCAAATAGATAAGAGAAAAGGAAGTTATCGACTTCATCTGGAGGAATATAATATGTAGATTCGGGGTTCCAAGGGAAATTATACGCGATAATGGACCATAATTCGTGGGAGAAAAGGTTATTGATTTTTCTAAAGTATGGAAAATCAATAGGATTACATCAGCACCATATTATCATGTAGCTAAAGGACAAGCAGAGTCGACAAATAAAATTATTGTCAACAATATAAAAAATTTATTTGGAAGCATCAAAAGGACGGAGGCTTGAGGTGCTACTTGGGTTATTATGGGCCTATAGAACAATGACAAAAATAAGCACGGGGGAAACTCCAATTTCACTTGTTTATGGTACTGAGGCGTTAATTCTAGTAGAAATAGGAGAACCAAGCCTGAGGTTTGATCATGCAACTGAACTATCCAATGAGGAAGAACTTCGTACAAATTTGGATTTGGCAGAAGAACGAAGGAAAACAGATTTAATACGGATGGCAGCGCAAAAGCAAAGGATGGAGCGATATTATAACAGAAGAGCGAATCTTTGATACTTCAAAATTGGGGACTTCATACTCAAGAAGGTATTTCAGTCAACATAGGCAGTAAATGCAAGGAAATTAGGTCTAAATTGAGAAGGTTATACTATACCATAACTCTTACCTTGGTTTTGTTTTTTTAATTATCGAGGTCTGCTACCCAATTCCAGGTTACTCTCTCGCTTTTTATCATAGATGTATAAATCTAAGTCCTTCAATGCTTCCTTATTATTGTTCATCTAAAGGATGAAATCCTTATCTCCTCTCATACGTTGGAACTTTATCCATCTATTGTCGATTCACCTTAACGTTGATCCATAATCTACCACTGATAACTTGACCTTTTATGTAACACTGCCGCTAGGGCCCACGTTTCATCGGGGACATCTGGAGTAATTAGACTGATTCACCTAGGGGCGATACTATACTTCCATATCCGTATTTCATAGCATCCCAATGTGATTCATCTTATGAGGGTATTCTAATCCTGTACAATTCATGAAATCATTACTCAATCGAAGGCCCAAACATCATCCTTTATCTATCACAATTACCCCCTCATTCTACACCAGTGCAGCATTCCATCTCTTCTAAATGTTATTAGTCTTAGACTCCTTTGAGTTCATTCTGGCTATAGTGAGCTTTGTATAACTTAGAGAAACCATCTGCTTTTCTTGTTTTCATGGGCTTAATCCTGAGGACTTATCCATTTTCGTTACCTTCTCACTTGCCCTTTTTTATCCTACTCCTGTCTTCTAGAACCTTGTCTCTTCACCATACAATAGCTCGCGACCTACACCTATCTATTTATATTACTCGCAACCTTTCAACTTGCTTGCATCATAAATTTCCTTATGTCATTCTAGAACATGAAGTGAGACATCACATCGTCTCTAACTCTTTTTTACTCTCTTAATCAGGCTTATCGATACCTAGACCATAGGCTGGAAGATATGCTACTAACAATGCCACTATTATTCCTGGATACTGAATCCCCACACTTCTAGCCTTTTATCCGAAGTATGGACTATTCACAACCTTATGCATTTGAGTATCTTGTACGTTGTCCACCTTTACCTTACTTATCTTAAAGTCTCACATCATATCTTCTATCCCTTTCATAACCCCCCTTCCACACCGGTATGATTCATATCCACAACTTGAAGCTATATTATAATACTTGCACCTCTGGTGCATACATAATCTAGTGGGCGCTTCATACTGACTTCTTACGAGGCGGGTATTCTTTTAACTGGATTTATCGTAGAACCGTCATAAAATATGGCTGTTGTACTATCTCTCTTGTACCTCTGATATTAAGAGTAATTCTGCAATTTTTCTCAATCACGATGTCTAAAATTTTCTGGGTCCAATAACGAGACTCCTGATTTACTTAGATGATGTAACTCTTTAATTTGCTCTTTCTTCTGATCAGCCTTTATGTAGGCTTAAGCTATCTTCCGATCTGCAGATCCTGGTATTAGTTATTACTTTAGCCTTTCATGGGCGCAATGGAATATCCATGATACAATCTTTTAATACTTCAATACTTTGTCTATGACATGGACTTAATTCTTTCTTTTAACTTATACCGGAGTCTTCTACGGCTGTATGATTATCAACATATATACCGCATGGATAATGCTCCGAAATCTCAAGTGCGTTCATAACGTAACTAACTCTGGATCATTGATTGAATAATTCTGTTCGTTCCTTCTCAACTTTCTTTAAGCGTAAGCTATTACTTTTCCTAGACTTTCTGTCCCCTTGTTGCGTGCATACTTAACTTATCTTAGTTCCCACGCATGCCAGAATTTTCGTGCAACTCATATGATTTCGAATATTACTTTTGATATTACTTTCCATTCATTAGCCACGGTAGGTGCCACTTCCTTATGGAGTGCATACAATGTTGTAGTGAGATTGTTTTTACAAGACCATTTCCTCTTTAGGTCACTGTGCTTAGGTTGAAGCCTTCTTACTTATTCCCTCAGCTAGTCTTTCATTGCAGTACTTAGGGAGGACCCTCTGACTATTGCAAATATGTAGGCTTATTACATTGTATACTCGACGGACCTTTTGATGTCCTTCCTTGCCTATAATTATCCGTAGTTACTTACTTCCACGCCCTTGTGCTTGTAGGGTTGTTCTGAACTAATATTTGACTGTCTTCCCAGTGAGACTATCTTTTATTTCCATAACATTCATACGGAACTTTTAACTACCCCAAATCTTATCTGAATATTTCTTAAGGGTCATGATGTCGTATCTGTGAGACTGAATTCACCATATTGGATTTTACTATGTTTATCTTGCACGATCTGCTAACTCGTCTGAATCAATTACTGACTACTCGTTGGCCCATTCTCATATCAATATTCCGCGTAATCTTTCTTGGGTTATTTCCTTTGTCTTAACTTACGTCTCGCACTAATTCCTTATCTATCAATAACATCTTGGGCAGGGACCTTTACTTCCTTTCCTTGACATCGTGTTTGCATAATATTCTGGAATCGTAGCATATCTGTAGGCTTTGAATAAGTGCAATCTCGTCCCTTTTTCATTTTTTTATCGCATTCTTCCTTTACCATTCCATAATTACTAGAATCCCTTAATTCTAACTTAATTCCACATCACTCCATATTCCCCCCTTTAGGGGAGTACTAACATTTAGTGCTATGATGATCTACGTATAAATGTTGTACCTCTTCATCTTTGGCATCTTTTCACATCATCGATAACCCTCATTCGCCTTGCGGTAATCCTTCTGTACCAAGGGTAACAAATTTCCTTACTCACGAGGGAAACACCTAGTGTAATTGGCACATACAGTCCCTTAAGCTTAACTTTACTCACCTTGCTTGCTTTAGGGAAGCATCTTCCTGAATGACCTTTAAAGGATATTCTTCTATCGTCAATTCTATTATCGCCGGAACGAAATCTGAAATTTTCATGATGTCGACCATTATCGAATCATTCAGTCCCTAATTCATGTTTAGTTTATCTTGTTCACCAGCCCATACTGATTTCTATTACTCTGGGGTTTAACTCTCCCTTCTGTAGTCGCGTTGGAGTCACAAACTGATTTCTCAAAATGAGGATATGACTTTGTGGCCTATACTCTTTTGTTGTCTCAAGGTCTGGTTCCTCTCGTCTTTTCATTCACTTGGCTATATACTCTATAATACTGTCATGCTTTTTTTTTTCATATACCGTTGTCATCCATGCATCACATCTTACTTATAATGCTTCATTAACTCTTTTCTCATTTCCTACTAACATTTATGTCTATCACGTTGTTTTGCAAATTTCAACAGGACATTCTTTTGCTTTTAGCTCTTGCTCCATCTACTGACTCTTCGGGTTGCCTAGCATTTATTTTCTTTATTAGGGACGGGAGCCATACTAAGGTAATATTTATCTCTTTCAAGGCTTCTAGTGCCTATCTTTGTAGTACTCATATCCAGCTGCACTATTTTAGAGTGCACCATCTGGGTATCTCACAAGGAGATCTATTCACATATTTTGCAATATCCTTCGAAAATGTCAACTGACGCAAACAATCCATCTATTATTTTGGGTCACTCCAACCCCAGCCGGACCCTGATATCCGTTCTTCTCTTATACTACTTTTGCTAGCCCCTATAGGGCATAAATGAGATGGGTGTGGCCAATTGTACATATCTATATTATTGTTGAAGGTAACTCAAAAGGCTTATATTTCTCTGCCTGAATTGTGAATATTGATAATCTTCATTAACTGGGCGCCTCATACACTTCTTTATTTTGCTTCTTCTACTTGTTGAAACTTGTATCTATCTTCCGAATCTCTCATCGCCTTTCACCATAGGGGTGGATAGATATTCCTGCCTTAAGGCTCCTTATTAAGAGGCTTTCATATCTTAGTGCACACACGATCTACTGAATACCTCATATTTATCCATCATAAGCATGATGCAAAAATTGAGTTCCTCTGACTCAACTCTTCCACATCTATATCTCTTACCAACTATCTTTCTGGATGCAGGCATCATCGTATTATGAATAAAATAGACTTTAGGAAATTGAGTTCTTACAACCGAGCTCTACCACACGATCTAGAGTAAGAAGAAAGAGTGACAGTCCTAAATGCCCTGTAGCCTCCTGCTTATAAGTGTGGTGCACAACACACCCATAAACAAGACTCTACTAGACACGACTTGTAGACTCCCTAGGACAGAACCTGGCTCTGATACCACTTTTGTTACGACCCAAATCGATGGGCCGCAACAGGCACCCGGTACCTTACTTAACCGAGTAACAACATAACATATCTTTCTTATTGTACTTTCATTGGCAAATGGGCTAAATGGGCCGTCATGGGCTAACCAGAATAAACATAGGGGAATACTCCATATAGGACGACCCAACCTGATATAAAAACTTATACATGTGATATACGGGCCTATAAGGCCAACATGATCATTTGTAAACTCAAAATATAGGCCGGCAAGGCCATACAAGTCTTTAATTAATATTGACTTATTATATGTCTTTAATTAATATTGACTTATTATTATGTCTCGGTTCTGCCTCTCATACTCAGTACATTATTCGTACTGACGTCCTTTTGTTGGGGACGCTGCATTCATGCCTGTAAGTATAGATAATCAGTATGACGAGCCTAGTAGACGAGATTGACATTCAGCAAAGGATCGGTAAGACTCCACCTCATTCGTAGTCCAGCCGAGCCTATAAGTTATCGTGTCAGAGTTTTGCTAAAGACTTATGGGTAGGCCGGTACCCTGTCCCATTTGATGTCAAATAATCCTAGAGGCTTTGTAGACAGAGGTTCATTTTGTACAGTATGTCTAAGGCCCTAACGGCCCATATATATTCATGTTTTAAGAAAAATGGTTCAGTGAAATAGTGTTGCCCACTTATAGATATACATTATGAGTTGTGGACATGTTGGCCCATGATAGTTACAAAAGAAAACAAATGAGTTAAACAGTGGTTCGCTCGGGCCAGCACGACACTGGGTGCCAGCCACACCTCCCCAGGTTTGGGGCGTGACAAAGTGGTGTCAGAGCGGGTCGTGTCCTAAGGAGTCTACAAAGCCGTGCCTAGTAGAGTCTCACTTATGGATGTGTTGCGCGCCACATTTATAATTGAGAGGCTATAGGGCATTTAGGAAATGTTACCCTTCATTTGTTTCCAGATCGTGCCATAGAGCTGAGTCGTAAGAAGTCAGTATGAAGCTTTCGCGAGATTTTGTCTGCACCAGAGGTGCATGTATTACAGTAGAGCTTTAATGCATAATGTGGAAGAAAGGTTATGAAAGAAACAACAGATACGATGCGATATTGAAAAGTAAGTAAGGTAAAGTAAAGGTGAAGAAGGTTCGAGATACTCAACTACAAAAGGTTGTGAATAGTAGAGACCTCAGATATAGTTTGGGTTTTAGTTTAATTTACAGAGCAGACACTAGTGAAAGTTTTGTAAATCTCTAAGAGTTAACATTTGAGGACAAATGTTCTAAAGGGGGGAAGGATGTTATATCCCGTACTTTTCTACAGAGGATTTGTGACCATAAGACCCCGTAAGTTTACAACTTTAATACCGTTAGATACATTTTGATATGGTATTTATTTTGAGTGGAACATTTATTGTAGAAAAATATTTAAAAAGTATAATTTTATATAGTTAATAATATTTTCGGATATGGTAAATTATATACATAATATAAGAAAGTTTATGAGATTTTCTTTATTGTAAAAATAGAAATTATTTTCTCACAAGAAAAGAAGGTTATCTTTTTACCATTTTAAGAATTAAGCATACGAGAAGTTTTATTCTTTATATGAGATTAGGAAAATTAGAAGTTGAGAAAATATATGTATTTTTACATGGATGTTTTAATAAAATAATAGTGTATGTATTTATTTGTATGGTACCACATGACCATGATAGTAAGTTATATAATATGTATTTAAAGTGAGTAGTATTTTAAGTAATTTGAGATAGTTCTTAATTATGTAGATAATTGATTAATTATTGGGTAATTATTAAAAAGTGGGATAAGATTTAACCCCCCTCCCCCCTCAACGTGGCAATCATCCTTTACACTTAAATGACTAAGCATTAAAGATTGTAAGGTGTCACACTTTGAGAAAGAAGTGTGACACCAAGCTTAATTGTGGGGCCACCTAAAAAGAGTTGAATAATAACTACAATGTCTTATGAAAGAATTCTCACAAACACTTTCCATAACTTCATTAACGTAATTTCTCTTAAAGCTTCTGTTAGGAATGACAATCTTAATCTCTTCAAAGTTCAACAAAACTTTCCATACCTTTTAACGTCATTTTCTAAAGAGCTTAATTCAAGCTTCTCATAGTTACTTAAGAAGAGGTTTCGTCCAAGATAGTCTTTGCATAAGCAACCAGCTTTTCATACAACGTGTTCCGTATTTTGTTGCAATTAACATGTGTTAGAGGAGTGTCAAGAGAATCGACTCAAGTATGATAATGTTATCACTCCTTTTCTGTAGGCATGATCCAAATAATGATACGTAAACGTAATGTTATTCCATAAGTAGTTCTACTCTTAGCAGTTAAGGATATCTATGTTATTCATTCCGGTAAAGTTATATTCAAGCATGTCTAAGTATGTATCTAGTTCCCTATTTAGGTATTATGATAGACATGTTAATGTTTTTAATATAGTGATATATGCATCTTCATGCATTTACCACCATGCTACAGCCGGTTGGGCAGTTGCCACTAGTTGGGCAGGCGGTTGGGCAGTTATGTATTATTATTTACCGCCGGTTGGGCAGACATGAATATTCATTTACCACCGTGCTACGACCGGTCGGGCAGTCATGCATTTACCACCGAGCTACGGCCGGTTGGGCAGTTACCACCAGTTAGGCAGTTATGTATCATTATTTACCGCTGGTTGGGCAGACATGAATATTCATTTACCACCGAGCTACGGCCGGTCGGGCAGTCATGCATTTACCACCAAGCTACGGCCGGTTGGGCAGTTATACATTTACCACCGAGCTACTGCCGGTTGAACAGTTACATATTTACCATCGAGCTACGGCTGGTCGGGCAGTTACCACTGATCAGTTGGGAAGTCATGCATCATACGATATGGATAATAGTCTCAAAGAGAAGCATTGTGTATATGTAAGTATAATAAATATGCATATACGGTGGTACTTTAGGGATTCTGGTTGATTTACTGTTATGTTTCAGTTCTTCCTTACATACTCAGTACATTATTTGTACTAACGTCCTTTTGTTGGGGACGCTGTATTCATGCCTACAGGTATAGATAATCAATTTGATGAGCCTTCATAGTAGACGAGATTGGCATTCAGCAAAGGATCGATAAGACTCCACCTCATTCGGAGTGCAGCCGGTACCCTGTCCCATTTGATGGCAAATAATCCTAGAGGCTTTGTAGACAGAGGTTCATTTGGTACAGTATGTTTGAGGCCCTGACGGCCCATATGTATTCATGTTTTAAGAAAAATGGTTCAGTGATACAGTGTTGCTCACTTATAGATATACATTATGAGTTGTGGCCATGTTGGCCCATGATAGTTACATAAGAAAAACAAATGAATTACACAGTGGTTCGCTCGGGCCAGCACGTCACCGGGTGCCAGCCACGCCTCCCCAGGTTTGGGGCGTGACACTCGGTCATGATTCTTTTTCGAAGACCATCTACATTCAGAACATATAGTCGCCCTTGGTACCTTAGTGTACCATCATCCATACCAAGAGTAAAAGCCACAGTCTTAAGTTTTTGAATCCCCTCCTTCAATTGCACCAAAAATGGATCGATGTATTGCTTCTCTTTGACTTCCACAACAAGTGATGATTCAGCCCTATTTTGCACAATTACCCCTCTTTTATTAGAGTCCGTAAGACAAACTCTCAAGCTATCCAATCTATGAACTTCTTTGGCCAATGGTCTTTGATATACCTCCAAGTGTGCTAAACTACCCATAGATTTCCGGCTAAGAGCATCCTCCAAAACATTGGCTTTCCCCGGGTGATATAGAATATCGATGTCGTAATCCTTGAGCAACTTAAGCCATCTTCTTTGCATCAGATTCAGCTCCTTTTGTTTGAAAATATACTGAAGACTCTTGTGGTCCGTGAATACCTCCACATGGACCCCATACAAATAGTGACGTCAAATTTTCAATGCAGAAACCACCGCCGCCAGTTCTAAGTCATGTGTTGGATAATTCTTTAAATGTTTTTTGAGTTGCCTAGAAGCATATGCTATAACTTTGCCATGTTGCATTAACACACACCCAAGCTCAATTCATGAATCATCACAATATACCACAAATTCATCTGTACCCTCTGGCAAGGTCAACACCGGCACTGTAGTCAATCTTGATTTCAACTCCTGGAAGCTCCTTTCACAAGCATCGAACCATTGGAACTTAACTGCTTTCTGAGTAAATTTAGTAAACGGAGAGACAAGAGTAGAGAACCCCTCTACAAACTTCCTGTAATACCCTACTAAGCCCAAGAAACTACGAATCTCGGTGGGCGTTGTAGGTCTAGGCCAATTCTTCACTACTGTAATCATTTGAGGATCAACCATGATTCCTTCTCTAGAGACAACGTGACCCAAGTATATGATAGATTTGAGCCAAAATTCACACTTTAAACATTTCGCATACAATTGGTGCTGATAAAGAGTCCGCAGCACTGCCCTGAGATGATCGGCATGGTCCTCCCGACCTCATAAATACACAAGAATATCGTCAATGAACACTATCACAAAGGAGTCGAGTAAAGGCTTGAAAACCCGATTCATAAGATCCATGAAAGCTGCCGGGGCATTTGTTAGCCCAAAAGACATCATTAAAAATTCAAAATGCCCATACCGGGTTCTAAAAGTTGTTTTCAGAATATCCTGCTCCCTGATCTTCTAGTGGTGATACCCGAATCGTAAATAAATTTTGAAGAAGTATATAGCACTCTGTAACTGATCAAACAAATCATCTATTCTTGATAGTGGACATTTTTTTTTATTGTGACTTTGTTGAGCTGGCGGTAGTCAATACACATCCTCAGTGATCCATCTTTCTTCCTCACAAAGAGAACCGGTGCGCCCCATGGCGACACACTCAGTCGGATGAAACCCTTTTCTAACAAATCCTTCAACTGTTCCTTTAGTTCCTTCAATTCTGCTGGTGCCATTCTGTAGGGCAGAATAGATATAGGTTGCGTACCTGGCATCACATCAATCCCAAAATCAATCTCCCTGTCTGGCGGAATCCCAGAGAGCTCATCAGGAAAGACCTATGGAAATTCATTCACAACTGGCACATATTCGAGTGTAGGTGCCTCAGCAGTGGTGTCCGTAACACGGACCAAATGGTAAATACACCCCTTGTCGATCATCTTTGTGGCCTTAAGGTAACACATAAACCTACCCTTCGGCACCACATTATCCCCCTTCCACTCAACAACTGGCTCACTTGGAAATTCAAACCTCATAGTTCTAGTTTGGCAGTCAAGCTTAGCAAAATAGGAATAAAGCCATTCCATCCCCATAATTACATCAAAATCAACCATCTTCAATTTAATGAGATCGGCCATGGTGTCCCGACCACGTACTATGATAACACAACCCCTATAAACTCGTACGGCCACAATAGACTCGCCAACCGAAGTAGATACAGAGAATGGCTCGGGAAGCTGTTCCGATTCTATCCCAAATTCCATAGTAACATAAGGGGTACGATAGGATAAGGTGGAACCGGGATCAAAAAGAGCATATACATCATGAGTTTGGATAGTGAATATACATGTGACAACATCTGGAGAAGCCTCTACACTCTGGCGACCACTCATAGCATAGAAACAGTTGGGTCCTCCTGAACTCTGTGCACCACCCCTCACTGCACCACGCCCTGCTGGTGCCAGAGGGCCTCGAGCTGGAGGGTGTGCTAAAGATGTAGCAGCTGCAGAACTGGATGGCTGTGCTGTGCCCCTGCCCGTACCCTAGTGGGATGAACAACACTCCCTTTGAATATGACCCCTCAATCCGCACCCGTAACATATAGGTAAGTCCACGTAGCAAATCCCTGAGTGCATCTTCCCATATCTGGGGCATGAGGGCCTCTGCTGCTGCGGGAAACTCCCTCCTGATCGGCCCTGATGGTGGGGTCCCATGCATCCCTGATTGGGCCTGAAATGACTCCTCTACTGCTGATTGTGCCCCGCTGGCGGTGCACTGGCTGAAGACTGAGCATGAGACTGGGTTGGCCCTGATGACCCTCCCCTGAAAGCTGATCTCCCCCCACCAAATAACTCCCTAAAGTTGCCCGTGCTCCCTCATGTCCTTCAACTTATGGTCCTCTGTAGCTTGAGAAAATGCTACCATTTTCCCATAGTTCATCTCTAAATTCAAGGCAGTTGTAGCAGCCTCATTGATAACCAAGGGTCTAAGGCCCTGCACAAACCGGCGCACTCTAGCCTCCATAGTAGGAAACATGAGAATGGCATATTTTTACAGGCGCGCGAACTCCATGTGATACTCCCACACACTCCTACTCCCTTGCTTAAGATTATCAAACTCTGCGGCACGGGCTGCCCTAGTCTCGGCAGGCAAGAAATGGTCTATAAAGGCATCAGCAAACTCACTCCATCTCGCTGGAGGGCTCCCCTCCTCCCGAGAGTCCTCCCACAGCTCAAACCAAGAATAGGCCACCCCTTTCAGGCGGTAGGCGGCCAACTCCACTCCCCCCATCTCAATAGCGCGCATACCCGGAGAGTCTTATGCATTTCATAAATAAAGTCCTATGGGTCCTCCTCGGGATTAGCTCTCGTGAACATCGGAAGATCCAACTACAGAAACCAGTTCACCCTGGAACCACTAGAATCCCCTTGCTGGCTAGAGGATGTAGGTGCAACATTCGACCTTTGGGCCTGAGAAGCCACTATCTGAGTCAGCATCTGAATAGCTCCCCTAAGAACCCCATCAGAAATACCTGAGTTGGAAGCTGGGGCTGGAGGTTAAATCAGAATGCCAGGTGGAGGAACCGTCACACCCTCAGTAGGTGTAGGAACTTGTGTGGCTTGGGCCGGTGTAGTGGAATCAGGTAGTGTAGCAGTCGGGGGATTATCCTCACCCCTCGGGTGTTCACCCGCATCATCAAATAAAGGGTCAACTGCCACTCCTAAGGTGGCGTTGGCTCCTTGGCCAGTTCTTTCCCTCTTCTTAGGTTCCATATACTGAAAGTTAAAGGAATGCACGAGTTAGAGGAGGAACAGTTGCACAAATAGTTTCATCGCACGATCCAGAGTATCAAAGAAGGGTATTGTTCCTAAATGTCCAAGTAGCCTCCAACTTATAGATGTGGTCGACAACACATCGATAAGAAGGACTCTACCAGACAAGGCTCTGAGACATCCTAGGACACTTTAAAACCTTAGGTTCTGATACCCAGTTTGTCACGCCCCAACCTCGAGAAGCGCGACCGGCGCTCAACCGAGTGAACGCGGCCGAGCAAGCCTATTATATACTTTCTACCCAATTAACCCATGATCAAGAAAAGACGTGATTTCATTAATTATATAGTAGGAATCTCATTCATACAACCCTAAATCATTTCCTTAGTCATTGCGCCTTTAAGTCTCAAAATACACATTTCTTTTAGTAAAGGTGCAACAAGTGATCAAACACAACATAAATTGTTTAACATTCCCAACTCTCATATACAACCCACATAGTGTCTACGGAGCCTCTAAAGATACAAAAGAGAGTAAAGATGGTGCCGGCAAACAAGCCACTGCTATACCTCAAAAAGTGACCATAATATAAACAAAAGGTACAATACATGACCCCGGAATGAAATAGGGCTCACCGAGTCCGCTGAGAAGAGGATGTAGCACTATCTGTGATCCGCACTGTCTGCTATGAAACCACCTGCATCCATTTAAAGATGCAGCGCCCCCGAAAAAAGGACATTAGTACCGTCGAATAGCACTAGTATGTATAGCTAAACACCAACTCAATAGAATAAATAATAATACAAGAGGAACAATCAAGAATTCAATAAGGGCTTTAAATAATAGTAAGACAACAAGTTAAGGATCATATGCATTTTCAAGACAATTTCCATATTACTAGGTTGGGTGACCTTTAGTACCGATGTTCCACAATTCACAATACCTCTGTATTCTTACAGAGAGTCCGATCTCGGCCCGAACGGCTAGGCCATCTCATTTGAGACGTTACCTTTTTCAGTCAATCACCTCACATCGTACTTTTTTCATATACCTTCCATTCATTGACACTAGTGATTACGATTATAAAATCATTCTTGGCACTTGGTCGTATTTCATAGTTCCAGACCCCCTTTTCCACATTCAATATCATTATCAACAACAATAAGGCTTCCCATTCAAGACATTAAATTCACATATGAGTAATTTGAGAATCTTAGGCACATAGAGGCTTTTCATACAATTTGGCATAACAACCTTTATTTCGATCTTGACATGAAGTTTTAACATTTCTAACACACATTCCACATTTTTGAACACATCTTCAATGACAAGATAACATGATGAAGCATTTAGAATAAATATTAAACTTACATCCTTCAACAGAAACACGTTAGAAATCGCCAATTCTATAATGATCAAGGGCTTACTCCAATTACATGATCACCGTGGGGTTCGATTCTAAGAAGAAAAGGGTTTAGCCAACATACCTCAATTGAGCTCCTTAAAACTCTAAGATGTTCCGGAATATTAGTCACTTCAATCTATTTTAGCAATATAATAAAATTGAACCAAAATTAGGAAGATGAACATGGTTTTAGCTCATTTGAGCATATTATCAAACACTAGATGTGCATCAATGCCTTAAGGCCTTTTTTACGGAGGATTCGATCATTCGCTAACCCATTCTCTGTCATGTTTAGCTCACAATCTTCCCACATACTACAATGATACATGCATGCAAGGTAAGCACTCCCATACCCATGAATTACCTACTAATGGCTCATTCTAGTTATATTTTTAAATTAAGAGTTTGGGTGATAGAATCTTACCTCTTAGGAAGAATACCTAGGTGCCTCTCTTGATAATCTTCAAGATTTTAAGTAAGAATTGAAGAACAATGTGATAAAGATCTCATCTCCATCTAGGACCCTCTCTCTATCACTCTAAAAATATCAAAAAATATGATCAAAATGGTCCATGGGATGTGTTTTAATGAAATAGGTTTGGGTTTAAAAACCCCAAAAATAAAGCTCCAGAACGGGTTCTGCGGTCGCATATGCGACCGCATAATGACCGCAAAAATGGGGG
>AWOL01S0039645.1:153629-169985 GCA_000715115.1 Nicotiana otophora | reverse complement strand
AAAAAGGGGGGGGGGGGGGTAGGGAACTGGAAAAGAATTGATCTGGTCTGTTGTCACTATGCGGCCCGCAGACCTGTTCTGCGGTAGCATAATGCACCGTAGAACGGGTCTGTGATCGCATAATGTACCGCAGAACTTCACTCCGAACAATCCCAAGGCAGGATATGCTACAAGAATGCGGCCCGCAAAACGGTTATGCGGTCGCATAATGCCGCGAAATTGGGCATCAAAATCCCCTAGAAATCTGCCCAACTCTGCGACCGGTTTTCGGTGCGTAGAGTGGTTCTGCAGCTGTAGAATGGGCCGCAGAAGTGCATACTTCTGCCCAATATTTTTCTTTAATTCCCAGCGCACTGTTCAATCCAAGAATTTCTACTATTATTAACTTCTATGCCTACCTTGGCATCACGAAACCCGAGTTGTTTAGGAAAATATTTACGGGACCTTATAGAACTCTTATAACTTAAGCTTCCAACCTTGGAACTAAGTGTTCCAATTCACTCCAAAACCTTTCCGAAACCAAACGAACCATCCCCGCAAGTTACAAAACAACAACCAAACATACAAGAGGCATAAAATAGAGAAATGGGACTCAAATACACAAATAGACTGACCATGTCGTTACATTCTCTCTCTCTTAACAAACGTTCATCCTCGAACGGGTTTAGAATCATACATGAGATATATAAAGGTTGAGGATACTTGCTCTGCATATCATGCTCGGTCTCCCAGGTCTCCTCCTCGATCGGTTGGCCTCTCCACTAGACCTTCACTGATGCAATATTTTTTGACCTTAGCTTTCAAACCTGCCTATACAAAATCACCAGTGGCTCCTCCTCATAAGCTAGATTCTTATCCAACTGCACTGAACTAAATCCAACACATGTGACCGATCCCAATAGTACTTTCAAAGCATGGAGACATGAAACACCGGGTGAACTCCCGATAAGCTGGGTGGAGAATAAAGTCTATAGGCCACCTCACAAACTCTCACTAACACCTCGAATAGACGAATATACCGACGGCTCAACTACCATTCTTCCCAAATCTCATCATGCCCTTCATAGGAGAAACTCAGAGAAGAACCTTATCTCTCTCTATGAAAGCTATATCACGAACCTTCCCATCAGCAAAACACTTTTGCCTAGACTGTGCAGCCTCTCTTAAATCATTTTCACTTTCTCCAAAGTATCACGAACAAAATTTGTGCCTAGTGGCCTAGCCTCTCCCGTCTCAAACAAACCAAACGGATAATGACATAAATTCCATATAAGGCCTCATACGAAGCCATATGGATGCTCGACTGATAGCTATTGTTGTATGCAAACTCCTCTAAGAGAAGAAACTGAAGCCACTAGCCTTCAGAATCTATGACATAGGCTCTCAACATATCCTCCAAAATTTGAATGGTCTGCTCAGACTGCCCGTCTGTCTGAGGGTGAAATGCAATACTCAATTCAATTTGGATGCCTACCTCACACTGAATTGTTCTCTAAAAATGTAAAGTTAACTGAGTTCCACAATACGAGATGATGGAAATAGGTACACAAGAAAGAGAACAATCTCCCAGATGTAGATCTTGGCTAACTGCTCTGATGTGTAGGAAGTCATGACTGGAATGAAATGTGTAGACTTGGTCAGTCTGTCCATAATAACCCTAACAACGTCAAATCTCCTCAATGTTCATGGCAAACCTACCACAAAGTCCATAGTGATGCGCTCCCACTTCCACTCCAGTATCTTAATCTTTTGAAGCAAACCACCAAGTCTCTGATACTCATACATGACCTGCTGACAATTTAAGCATTGAGCAACATGTCCAACAATGTCTCTATTCATCCTTCGCCAATAAAAAGGCTGCCTGAAATCACTATACATCTTCGCAGCACCCGGATGAGTAGAGTACCACGAACTATGAGCCTCCTCAAGAATCAACTCTCTCAACCATCCACATTAGGAACACAAATCCGTTCCTGAAGCCACAACACACCATCATCACCAATAGTCATTTCCTAAACACCACCTCACTGCACCTTGTCCTTATGGACAAGCAAATGGGGATCATCATACTGACGAGCCTTAATGCGCCCAAACAACAATGACTAAGATACAACACAAGCAAGGACTCTGATAGGCTCCGATATATCCAATCTGATGAATCTATTGGCCAAAGCCTAAACATCCATATTAAAGCCACAGCTGGAATGAATGCTAAACTCCCTATACTCTCTACTTCCTACTCAAGGCATCAGCTACCACATTAGCCTTCCTCGGATGATAATGAATAGTGATATCATAGTCCCACAATAACTCCAACCACTTCCGCTGCCTAAAGTTCAGATCCTTTTGCTTGAATAGATGCTGAAGACTCCAATGATCCATATACACCTCACAAGACACGCCATATAAGTAATGTCTCAAACTCTTGAGCATGTGTATAATAGCTGCTAACTCCAAATCATGCACTGTATAATTGTTTTGATGGGGATTCAACTGGCAGGATGCGTAGATAATCACCTTACCATTGTACATGACCCCGATCCTGAAGGAAAACCAACACTCGAGCCATAGTCAAAGTTGTTTTGAGTTTCTGAAAGCTCTTCTCACACTCATCCGACCACCCAAACGAAGCACCTTTATAAGTCAACTTAGTCAGTGAGGCTGCAAGAGATGAAATTTCCACTACAAAGCAACGATAGTAACCCGCCAAACCCAGAAGCTCCTAATATTTGTACTATTAGAAGGTCTGGGTCAACCCTGAATTGCCTCAATCTTCTTCAGGTCCACCTTGATCCCATCACTAGATACCACATAATCCAAGAATTCCACTGAGTCTAACCAAAACTCACACTTGGAGAACTTAGAATAAAACTTCTTCTCCCTCAAAGTCTGGAGCACGATCCTCGAATGTTGCTCATGCTCCTCCCTATTATGGAATACACCAATACATCATCAAGACACAATCACAAAAGAATCCAAATAAGGTTGGAACACACTATACATCTAATGCATGAAGGCTATTGGGGCATTAGTCAGCCAAAATGACATCACTAGAAATTCATAATGCCCACAAAGAATACGAAAAGCAGTCTTAGGGATGTTCGAAGCCCTAATCTTCAACTGGTGATACCCCAACCTTAAGTCAATCTTTGGGAACACCCTGACACCCTTAAACTGATCAAATAAGTCATCAATGATCAATAATGGATACATGTTCTTGATGGTCACTTTGTTCAATAGTGATAGTCAGTACACATTCTCATAGACCCATCCTTCTTATTAACAAACAACACTGGTGCACCCACATGTGACACACTAGGCCTAATGAACCCCCGTCTAGAAACTCTTGCAATTGTTCCTTCAATTCCTTCAACTATGCTAGAGTTATATGATACGGTAGAATTGAGATAGGATGTGTGACCTGTGCCAAATCAATGCCGAAAGCGATATCATTATCGAGTGGCATGCCTGGTAGGTCTAAAGGAAATATATCTGGAAACTCCCTCACTACTGGATCTGACTCAATCGTAGGACTGCCAACACTAATATCTCTAACAAAATCTAAATATGCCATGAATCCCTTCTCAACTTGTAAGGCCCCATAAATGTTTGCCAAGGATTTGAGGTCTTATGTAGCCCATGTTTGCATGTGTTTGGAAGGTGGTAGATAAAGCTCACTACGATACAAACTTTTTGGGTTGTACAGTGCATTAAGGAGTTGGTAGAAATATTTGAAGAAGAAGACAATTTTACGATTAGTTTTGCGATCGCAAATCCGTTCGACGGGTCTTGTACCCATCGCGGAGTTGAACAGGAGAAGTTAAATTTTGAAGGTCATTTTGTGGTCTAGTATGTGACTTCATAACCCTTTTGCTGGCCACACAACCATCTTAGATTCAGCATGAGAAATTCCAGAGGGTGATTTCACGGTGCGGCTGAATAACTGGTCTGCGGACCATAGACTTGCCGCAGACCTGACCCGACTAGCCCAGTTTTGGAGGATGATTTCGTGGTCCCTTATGCGGATCGCATACCTATTCTGCGGTGCATTCTGCGACCGCAGAGTTGAATTCGGAGAGTCCATTTTAGGCATTTCATAACCCGGCCCCATTTTGATTTAAAGCCATTGGGGCTCATTTTGAAGGCAAAAACCTGTTGTTTTATAGAGGAGAGAGTATCTTATAGATAGAGAGGAAGAAGCTCCAACCACTTTGCTCATTAATTCTTGTCCAATTTTGAAGATTCAAGGGAAGTCACTCACTAGACCATCAACTATCCGGGTAAGTCTCTGTCTTAAGCCTTCATACAATCATCTTCCTATAGATTGAAATTGCTAGAAGTATTGGGACATTGTAGCAATCTAAGGAAAGCTCAAGCAAGGTATGTTGGCTAAACTCCTTTTCTGGAATGGGAATCCATGAGTTCCTCGTAAGTTCTAAAACTAGTTAGTTCAAACTCCTGTTCCTACTATTTTGAATTGCTTCCGATGATTGAATTGCCTAAATGCTTATGTACTCGAGTAATGTGCAAATTTCCCCTATCCTATTATGCTTACCCTTAGTGGGAAAATGTTCAAATATGGTTGTTGTAACTAATTCATATTATATGAATCTATTTTTAAATTGTAGATCACCATGCTCTCCTTTATAAGTATTTTCAATGTGTTTGAGTTCTTACATAATCATGAGTTGAAGCTATAGATGTCATGCTCCCCTTTTGGGAAAAGTGTCCCAAGAATAAATGGTGTATTAATCACGTAGGATTTTAACTTGTGTATTGATTGCCAATCATTATGCTCCAATCTTTGAAAGAAACTCAGTGTGTTTAAGTCACTCATTACTAACGAGCTCAAAGCTATGATTTCCAGAATATTCTATATATTGATGTTTATAATAATGATCCTTGGAAATAAAAAAATGAAAGTGGAAAATATGAAATGCGGCCATCGTGCCATGAATGAAGAATATTAGGTATGGCCAAGAGAGCCGGTGAAATAAAGATGTTGTGAATGGTTAAAAGTGTTAATGAAGTGATAAATGGTATGACAGGCTATGAGATAAATACATTTATATTTCTATTTCCTTTATATACAAAATGTTATTTTTGGGAGAATCATTAGTGAGCCGAGGAAGGGTGGACTGTAAGGGCCTATACCCGAAACTATACGTGATGGTGTAGGAGTTAATTATGGGGTGAATTCCAGTGCTATATGGTATTAATATTATTCCCCTTAATTGGGATGAGCTTGTTGCTGGCATTGGTTTATGTTCCCATGTCGACTCATAAGGCATTTGTGGGCAGACAACCTAGCCGATCGGGTGGCAATTAGACACCATATCGCACCCATGGTGGTTCCTCATTATTAAATTTGATTCGCATCACATGTTTATCCATATTCATTCCTTGAGACACCCCTTAGCTGGTTGAGCTGTGATCGGAATCCATGCCTCATACATGGTGTGATGATCGGTGGCTAATGATCTCCATACCAAAATTGTTAATACTTAATTGGAATTGGTTAGGTTTTAACTTGGCATTTAGTATTACTTGAGTTTCTTATCTATTCCATGTCTCTCTTCTTTTATGTTGACACTCTACGCCATGATTGGGTATTTAGTTTTGCATACTAGTTCTATTCCATATGTACTAACGTCCCTTTGTGGGGATGCGCTGCATCTTTAATGGATGAAGTGGTTGCTCAGCTGGCGGCTTTGATCCTCGATAGCAGATTACCCTCTACTCAGCGGACTTTGGTGAGCCTTATTCTATTTTGGGGCCTCGCGTCACTTGATGTTGTACATTATGTTTTGAGGTATAGCCGGGGCCTTGTTACCCGAACGTTCATACTACTCTTCTGTCACACTTAGAGGCTCCGTAGAGATGCTGTGGGTGGTGTTCGATTTGGGGTAATAAACTAGAAATGTTGTAGTTGTCAAACATGTTTCCTCTCGTAACTATGGAAAGAGGATGTGGTACACTTTACTCAACACATGTATATTTCTTATTACTGATTCTTAAATTTGTTAATGGGTAAGGTTAGGTAGAAGCATCAAGTAGGATTGCTTGACTGGGATGTCTCGGTCGAGCGTCGGTCGCGGGTGTGACAAGCTTGGTATCATAGCCTTGGTATCGGAGCCGTGTCTAGTAGAGTCCTTCGTTTCGGTGTGTTGTCGACTACATCTATAATTATTAGGCTACTTGGACATTTAGGAATGTCACCCTTCTTTAATATTCTAGATCATTCCATAGAGCTCAAGATAGGAAGCTAATTTCCCCATCATGTCTCCTTTTTCAGATGAGTAGTCCTCAAGTTCCAAGCAGTAAGGAGGGAGTAACCCTATCATTGAATCTAGGGGAGATTACACAAGAGTTCATTGGGAGAATGGGTCGAGCCGTGGAGGGATTGGAAGCTCAAGTTGCTAGGGGAAATGCCCTTGTTCCCCTTTATGTCACCACGCCACCGAATTATGTAGCGCGAGCACCTTGGAATCGGAAGAGGGTTGTTTGTACCAATGAGCCGGAATGTGCAATTTGTAAGAAAGGCCACCTGGGGATATGTTGGATGACACTTGAAATATGTTATGTTTGTGGAAATATGGGGCACAAGAAGAAAAAATGCCCCAGGCTAGGTACACCCAGCCAGGTCTGCCCGACGTGCGGAAGGGAATATTTGGCGTCGTATGGCAAGTATGCGCAGGAGCATTTTATGGGCGGGAGGCTTGGGCAACTCCAAAGGCCCACACAGCAAGATGGTACAGATATTGTTAACCCTCCTACAATGAAAAGGAAGGTTAGGGAGGATGCTCATGGTGTAAGCAAAATAGATTGTACCAAAGATCTCACCAGTGAGACGAGACAGCCTAGCAGATCTTATCCTCATTGCGAGAATTATAGGATGTGTCATCCAGGGGTATGCTGCTATCGTACCAATGCATGTTATTGGTGTGGAGTCGAGGGGAATCAGTTAAGGCACTGCCCTGGCAACCTAAGGTCACCAAGTAAGTCACTCATTAGTACATCATTATGAACACCACATAAATTTCCTTGTCATATTGAAGTGCCAACATAAATATGATCTTAAAAAGACATTGAGTCACAAAACATTGCATGTACCTACTTTTTGAACGAGACGCATTATTCGTGACGCCTCTTTACCACAATTCTTTTACATACAACCTCTTTAGAAATTTAGTTCTATAATGATTTCCTTGAAGTTAGTTATAACCTTAGGGTAATACTTTTAGCTTGCTTCTCCCAATCCTCAACAGGGGACATTGCTTGACAAGTTTCTTATGGGATTATCTGTTTCAAAAGAATAACATATTTTGGGTTGTGCACGTACCCTCCTATCATTAACCTACATGACATCAAGTCAAATGTGAAGCAACCTTGTGTTGAGGTCTTTCTTAACCCACTCTCTCTCTCTCATGCGTATGTTGCTCATAGGATTTAAGGAATCACCTTACTCCCTTTGTGAACATTATCATGATCTCTTTTCACTCTCTAGCGACAAAAAAGCATATCTCAGCACCTATCATACATGTATATGTTATTCGAAAGGGGTCACTTGTCCGCATGAGGCTTCCATAGAAACTTGAGAACCTCACAAATTCGTCAAAGGAAGACCTTTTGTTTTCCCTTCTCAGTGTAACTTTTAGTCAACCTAGTTCTATTATCACTAAGTAACTCACCTCATTCCCAGTATTGTAGCTACCAATGATGTGGCCTAGTATTGCAACTCTAGAGTTATTATAGCAAGAACATGTTTAGCTCATAACAAGAGTTCATCCTCTCTTTCCACTTTTGCAACATGTTTTGACTATTCTCCCTTAGTTGTAAATTAATTGCTCTAAGGTTTATCTTTCTCATTTTTCTCCGGTGCATCACATTAACCATTAGAACTCCTCTAACCATGCATGATGTCACCCCCAATATTAAGATGTCCTGGGTACATGGTCTTACTCTTGTGTGGTCGAACTTAAGTAGCCTTACCGCGACCTTTCCTTCCCTACTTGGGGTGGATGTTCCAGATTTTTGCACATGTTTTTAACTTCTCAACTTATGCGGCATGCATATCATATCTCTAGTCCTCTTGTATGGGATCAACTATCGGGAAGGGTTAAGTTGCCAAGGTAATAACCTCACAAGTGCTTAACCTCTTTTTCAATCTTATGGGCTTAGGGCCTAGGTTCCTTATGTCAATTACCGTTTAAGAGCGTAACGCAACTTCGTGTATTTGTGAAACCTATATCACATTAATGGTGCAAGGATCTTCTCATTTTGAGTTCAACTAGTTTTCCCTACACTCAAGGAGACATCTTATGTCACGTACTTGGCCATTTCTCCTTAGACCTATCATTGCCAAATTGGGCACATATGGCATAAAGAACAAATCACTACCTCTTTCGTGACTCCTCGTCCCCGAAGAGTAACTTATGCCATCGTCCTTATCCTCCCGGTCATGCCTCCCATATAGCACATGTTTGGGAAACTCACTTTATTTACATCTAAGGATCATATACATGGTTCTCGCATTATTCATACATACTAGTTGACCCTATGTCACATTCAGCCGAATCAATGATGTTAATTGGTAGTAACCTTGTTACCTCTTAGGATATAACCTCCTAAAATTCCTCTACTCAACATGTTGTCGTATTCTTGAATGATTCCAGATCAATCTCGAACCCCACTATTCCTATTTGCATTAAACTTGTTGGGGTTGTATGTTAAAACATGTCAAGGAAGAAGTATCCTTCCACGATCAAACATATTGGGAAGGAGACTCTATGGTCATATTCATTCAAACACATCATAGAATAAGGAGGATTAGGAGGTTGAAGGACGCCAAAAGTCCACTTCGGATGTTCGTCATAGAGATTTGGAGTGGGAGGAAGTGAATGGGTGTTTCTTAGGATTTTCTCCATGAAGATGTTATGTGATTTCTTTTAATAAAGGTAAATTGAGTGTAGTGCACATTGGTCCTTGTAGAATCTTGAAGAAAATAGGACATGTAGCGTATGAGCTTGATTTCCATAACCATTGTCCTCTATGCATCCTATGTTTCATGTGCCCCAGTTGAAGCAAGTGATTGGGGAATTATCACTCATTGCCCCTATGGAGAATGTTGGAATTTGTGAGGGTTTGACCCATGAAGAAGTTTCTATTTCCATCCTTGTTAGGCAAGTTCGCAAGTTGAGAAAATAAAGAGATTGCTCTGTCAAAGTTCAATGCCGGAATCAACAATGTCGAAGAGGCCACCTGGGAGGCAGAGGAATATAGAAAAAGAAAGTGTCCCCACCTTTTTTTGTAACCCAATGGTTGTGTTTAAAAGAATGTTAGAGGCGTATCATCTATGAGTAATGTTTTAAACCTGAACAGTTTATGCTAGAATGCTCCTTTTTAGTAATATAATGCTTACAAGGTTATGGTTAGTGTTATTATCATGCTATGTTATGTCACTGGATTATGAATATGTTGTTAGGATTGGTTTTTGGGGTTCTCTGACAGGTGGATAGGCCCCAAAATAAGGAAAACTCTGCCAACATTTCTGGAAATCTAGGGAGTTAGCCAAAGTTCGAACATGAGGTGCGCGAATGAATAATTAAGTCACATTGGGTGTTCGGGCGGACTCTATACCTCATTCGAGGATAAATGATCCTAAGAGGGGAAGGATGTAAGGCCCCATAAAAGTTTGTCAAAGATTTGAGGTCTTATGTAACCAATGTTTGCATATGTGTTTGGAAAGTGGTAGATAATTTTTGCGACGAGCTTGCTTGCCATGGTACATACTTTTTGGGTTGCGCAATGCATTAAGTAGTTGGTGGAAATTTTTGCAGAAGAAGATAATTATGCGGTCAGTTTCGCGACTGCAGATCGGTTCCACGGGCCGCAAACCTATTGCGGATTCGAACAGAAGAAGTTAAATTTTGAAGGTTGTTTTGCGTTCCAGTATGCAATTGCATAACCTTTTTGCGGGCCACACATCCATTATAGATTTAGCGAAAATTTTGGAGGGTGATCTTACGGTGCATTATGTGGCCGCATAACTGGTCTGCGGACCGTAGACGTGCCACAGACCTGACCCGACCAGCCCAGTTTTGGGGATGATTTCATGGTCCCTTATGCAGACCGCATACCTGTTTTGCGATGCATTCTGCAACCACAGAGTTAAATTCGGGGGGTCCATTTTGTGCATTTTATAACCCGAATCCATTTTTATTTATAGCCATTGGGGCTCGTTTTGAAAGCAAAAACTTGTTGTTATAGAGAGGAGAGAGTATCTTAGAGAGAGAGGAAGAAGCTCCAACCACGTTGCTCATCAATTCTTGTCCAATTTGAAGATTCGAGGGAAGCTACTCACTAAACCATCCGGGTTGTGGGTTTAAGTAGGCTGTGGAGTATGAGAATGGGCCATGCATGTGGTGGTATGTGGGGTTGTTGAACTATTATGAGTAGATTTTTGTTGAGACTGGTTGAGGGAGGAAGGGACCATAATTGTAGAGCTTTTAGTCAATTTTGCATAGTAGGTGTTTGACAAAACTCCCAAGAGCCTTAAACCATGCAAATCCTTCTAATTATGATTCGATTTTTATCTTCTTCCTATAGACTGAAATTGCTAGAAGTATTGGGACGTTGTAGTAATCTAAGAAAAGCTGAAGCAAGGTATATTGGCTAAACTCCTTTTCTGAAATGTGAATCCATGATTTCCTCGTAAGTTCTAAATATGGTTAGTTTAAACTCCTATTCCTACTGTTCCAAATTGCCTCTGATGATTGAATTTCCTAAATGCCTATAGACTCTAGTCATGTGCAAATTGCCCTTATCCTATTATGCTTCCCCTTAGAGGGAAAATGTTCAAATATTATTGTTGTAACTAATACATATGATTTGAATCCATGTTTCAATTCTAAATCACCATGGTCTCCTTTGTAAGTATTTCCAATATGCTTGAGTTCTTACATATTCATGAGTTAAAGCTATAGATGTCATGCTCCCCTTTTGGGAAAAGTGTTCCAAGAATAAATGGTATATTAATAACTTATGATTTTAACTTGTGTATTCATTGCCAATCATTATGCTCCACTCTTTGAAAGAAACTAAATGTGTTTAAAACACTCATTACTAACGAGCTCAAAGATATGATTTCCATAAGGTTCTATATATTGATATTTATAATAATGATCCTTGGAAATAAAGAAATGGAAGTGGCAAATATGAAATGCGGTATGGCCAAGAGAGCCAGTGAAATAAGGATGTTGTGAATGGTTAAAAGTGCTAATGAAGCGATACATGGTATGAAAGGCTATGAGATGAATACATTTATATTTCTATATCCTTTATACACAAAATGTATTTTTTGGGAGTATTATTAGCGAGCCAAGGAAGGGTGGATTGTAAAGGCCAACACCTGAAACTACATGTGTCGGTGTAGGAGTTGATTGGGGGTGAATTCCTATGGTATATTGTATTGAGATTATTCATTAATTAGGATGATCTTGTTGCTGGCATTGGTTTATGTTCACATTTTGACTCACACGACATTTGTGGGGAGGCCACCTAGCTAATCGGGTGGCGATCTGACACCATGTGCGCCTATGGTGGTTCCTCCTTATTATTATATTTGATCTGCATCACATGTCAATCCATATTCATTCATGGAGAGACGGCTTAGCCGCTCGAGCTGTGATCGGACTCCATGCCTCGTGCATGGTGTGATAATCAGTGGCTAATGATCTCCCAACCAAACTTGTTAATACTTAATTGTAATTGGTTATGTTTTAACTTGGAATTTATTATTTCTTGAGTTTCTTATCGATTCCATGTTTCTCTGCTTTTATGTTGGCACTCTACTCCATGAGAGGTTATTTAGTTTTGTATACTAGTACTATTCCATATGTACTAACGTCCCTATTGCTGGGGGTGTTATATCTTTAATCGATGCAAGTGGTTCCTCAGCTGGCAGCTTTGATCCTCGTTAGCAGATTACCCTCTACTCAACAGATTTTGCTGAGCCCTATTCTGTTTTGGGCCTTGTGTCACTTGATATTATACATTGTATTTTGAGGTATAGCCGGGGCCTTGTCACCGAAACTTTCATACTATTCTTCTGTTACACTTAGAGGCTCTGTAGATATGTTGTGGGCGGTATTCAATTTGGGGTAATGAACTGGAAATGTTGTAGTTGTCAAACTTGTTTCCTCTCGTAACTATGCACTTGTAATATTTTTGAAATTGTAAATGACACTTCTATAAGTAATGGAAAGAGGATGTGGCACACTTTACTCTTCACATGTCTATTTCTTGTTACTGATTCTTAAATTTGTGCATGGGTAAAGTTAGGTAGAAGGCATAAAATAGGCTTGCTTGACTGGGTTGTCTCGGTCAAGCGCCGATCGTGCTCCCCAAGGTCAGGGCGTGACACAACCCTTCGTTGATCCTTCAAAAATGAGATCACTCTACTAGGAGTGCAACCAAGAGAACCATTCCACTATAACCTTGGAAACTCTGGCATTGACAACGTCACAGTCTTAGCGTGATAATCCAGAATAACATGGTACAGTGATAACCAATCCATTTCCAATATCACATCAAATTCTACCATTTCTAACAATGGAAAGTCCACCCTAATATTAAAACCATAAATAGTGACCACACAGGATCGATAAACTCGGTCCAATACAATAGAATCACCAACAGGTATAGACACATGCATAAGAGCATTAAGAGAACCACAAGGCATATCCAGACAAGAAGCAAAGTATAGTCACACATATGAAGAAGTAGAACCAGGATCAAACAATACTGAAGCATCCTTGTGGCACACATAAACAATACCTATAATCACTGCATCAGAAGCAATAAACTCGGTCCTCTCTACGAAAGCATAACATCTGGCTTGACCTCCACTAGACTGAGCTGCCCTTCTAGGACGGCCATGTCCTGGATGACCTCCACCCTGAGCTGCGTGAGTGGGTGGTGTAGCAACCGGTGCGGGAACCATAGTTTGACCTCGCTGCTGCACTAGATCTCTGTTAAGGTGAGGACCATATTTTCTGATATGCCCCAACTATCCACACTCACAGCAGCCTTTGACCAAAAACCACTAGAAGAACCTAGTACTAATGAACCCTGAACAGATATAGCGTGATAAGAACTATACGCTAGAAGTGCACTAAATGAAGACTATACAAAAGCTTCTCAACTAGGTGGCGGTGCATGCTAATCTGGCCTGCTAGAATGGCCTCCCTAAAATAGACCTTAGCCTCCAGATGAGGCACCACTGAAACTCCTTGAATGTCGGGTTCTCTTGTCCCTACCCAACATCATCTCTCTTGTCTCAATATGAATGCTCTCAATACGACGCGCTATCACCACAACCTGGTGAAATGAAGTCCCGGTCTCTACTTCCCTAGTCATAGCAATGCGAATACCATGGTGAAGACCATCAATGAATCACAATGAATCACCTCACTCTCTCATCCTTAGTGGAAATCAAAATAGTAGCATGACAGGACAGCTTTGTGAACATCATCTCATACTCAGTAACAGGCATTGGACCCTGCCGAAGGTTATCAAACTGTCTCCTCAACTCCTCTTTCCTAGTGAGAGGCACGAAAATGAAGGCAGTGAAATCAACTCCATTAGACTCGACTAGTCCCAAATTGAACAGAATCTCGTGATGACGATCCAAAAATCCCAGGGCAACCTTTGAAGGTGTACCACTAAAGTGATGAGGATGAAACTTGGTAAACCTATCAAACCTCTGACATCGCAAGCGTATCCTCATACTGCATGGCAATAGTAGGCTAAACTCCCACAACTGGTAACACTATAGGAGTTTGATAACCATGGGGCACCTGCTTTTGGATACGAGTAGCTGGAGTCTGCGCTCCGCCCATTTCCTGAGAAGTAGCTAGTATAGTAGGAAATGCCCTGGCCTGAGACAAACTCTCGAACAACCAAACCATATAGCACAAAGCATCCTGAATAGCTGGTGGCTCCACAACAACTGCACGAGCTGGGGCCATAGCAGTGGCACATGATCCACCCCTACCACTGCCTCGACCCCAACCTCTCACGGCCCTAGCCTAGGGTACAGGCGCATGCTCAACTGCACCCCATGATCATGTCCTCACCATGTGTTATGGAATAGAAGAGTAAATATTAAGCCTTAGGGATAAACAAATCCACACGATAGAGAATGAAAGAAAGAGAAGTCTTCCTAACAACCATGTAGCTTCTCGAAGATAAGTACAGACGTCTCTGTACCGATCCACAATACGCTACTAGACTTGCTGATGACTCGCGAGACCTAAGCAACTTAGTGCTCTAATACAAACTTGTCACGTCTCCAAATACCATTGAAGCTGTGAAAACGCCCAATACTGCTTGCTACACAAGCCAACATTTAATATACAGAAATAAACTTCACTAACAGTAAGAAATAGTCTCAAAAGCATAATAAGATAAATACCTCTAGCCAAATAGCTATACAGCTGAAATACAATCCCAGAATTTGGTGTCAATGAGTACATGAACTCTCTATAGGATAAGTAAGTACAATGGTCTGAATAACGATACAACATTGTGTGAAGTACATAAATAGTAATAACAAAAGTAAGGAAAGGGACTCCAAGGGCTGAGAATGGAACAATTGCGCTACCTTGAATTCTCCAACAGGTACTGGTACGGCTCTCTAACAATTAACTCTATCAGAAACACCTAGATCTGCACATAAAGTGCAGAGTGTAGTATGAGTACAACCGGCCCTATGCACTCTATAAGTAGCAAGCCTAATCTAGGATTGAAGATAGCGATGAGAGCAACCGCTACTCACTTTCAACGACGAACAGTAACAGTAACAACATAATAATAATAGCAAAAGGAAAAGTAGTTAAAGAATAGCAAGTTCAACTTGATCATATTACCAGGAAAATAGGCATGCTTTCCAAGTAAATCAGTTAAGGCATCAACTTCAAGATATAAAGTACTCCCTCCATTTCAATATAGATGATATAGTTTGACTTAGCACAAAGTTTAAGAAAAAAAAGACTTTTGAAACATGTGGTCCTAAAAGCTTAGGAAGCAAAAGCTTTATGGGGTCATGATATTTATGTGGCTATGAAAGCTTCTCATTAAGGATAAAGTAGGGAAAATAAAAAGCTTAAAGTTAAATTGTTTCTAAATATAAAAATGTGTCATTCTTTTGGAACATGCTAATAAGGAAAATGTGTCATTTAGATTGAAACAGAGGGAGAATCAAATAGCATGAGAAAGATATGACTCTATGCCTCCATGATAAGTATCAATGCCAAAATCAACAAATTCACAATTAAATCAACAAGTAAGCACAATCTCAGCATTGTACGAGTGTCTGGCAAAAATCTCCCCACTAAGCACATAACAAGTGTCTGCACTCAAGGGGCCCAAAGTAACATGGGTTATCACCTGACTTCGGAGGGACGGATCCTAGCCCAAGTGTTGATCGAGTCAAAAGTCAACGATCATCATAAATCAGCACAAATGGCCTGGCACACGCGTCACCTTAATATTAATACCACTTAACTCAATAGGGGCCTGGCGTACGTGTCACCTCAATATCAATATCAACACAGCTCTGTGACTCCTAATTCAGTCATTAATCCTACAAATCTCAATATGCCATCATCTCACAGTGTCAAAAATCAATATAATTGACAAACTAAACCAACATGCCATAAATCCTCTCAAACCCGTGTCACACAAGTAACACACGAATATAATATCATGACTGAAAAGTATGACTAAATCAAGGCATACAACTGAACATAGCAAAATTGCCCTAATTTTCGTGCCCCGTTTTCTCGCGAAAGCGAGCTTAGACATGTTACAACTCTTTTAAATGGGTATTAAAAGAGGGGAGTCTCCACCTAATGATTTAGAGGTGCGTTAGGGCAACTATTTGCAGATAACTTTATTTTTCACTAGTCTGTTTTATCAAAGATCAGGTAAGGGCTTAAATTACATAAAAGAGAAGGGGTTAGGTACTCTTCGAGGTCCACAAATATGGTTCTCGGCAACGTTTTAAAGCTATGTGGGTATTATCAAATTATAGATAATTATTCTAGGTAAGCATGCAAGATACCGGAATAAGGAATCTAAATGACTGATTAGCTGATCGGGGTGAAGCAATTAACCAATGACGTCATTCATAAGTAATTTAATGGAGACAGTTGAAAAAAGCATAATTCATCCATTAATAAGCTAGTTGATACAACTCTTTGGAGGTTACAATATATAGCTTAGTGAAATCTAGGTTTCGCAAGAAGCAAGTATACGAGGAATAATTATACATTGGGGGGGGGGGGGGGAGGG
>AWOL01S0039645.1:134765-152184 GCA_000715115.1 Nicotiana otophora | reverse complement strand
GGGGGGGGGGGGAGGGGTCCTAAATTATTTAGCCTAAAAGATCCACCCGTGCAACACAAATAATACTTCGCAACCCTTTAAAGTAAAAGGGTTGCTCATACTATTCAGCGAGTACAGACTATCATCTCTTGCTCTCTGATTACTATCTTTAAGCTGTTTACCTAAAGTGCACTAGTTCAATTCTAAGACGTATCCTATATGTGCCTACCCGTCCCATGCCTATGGTCCAGGAGACTTTGGACCACTATATAGGTGGTTTCAGACTCGATCTAGGCTGTTAAAAAATGAGAAAACTAGGCGTCACATAATTGAAACAAGTAGGACTTCACGTATGATGCAAGTAGCATAAAGGGGTCTCACTGTTACCTCCACAAACATGTTTCATCAAGTAACAGATGGCGGAAAAATGGTTAAGCAAATACGCCCTAGTCAGAATTAGACGAGCAGTTGCTTCACGAATCAATTAAGCCTGGGGCAGGATTGCTAGTTGAACGGATGGACAATCAATTACGAGTAAACAGACCTGGAATTGGTTCATGGATAGTTGATGGACACGCTACATCGTTTAAGTCCTATAAGCATGATTTCTATATGACTAAACTTATAAGGTTTAAAAGCCAAGCGGTTGAATAATGTTGATTCTCATTGTATTTAATCTTATAGCCATGATTTCTAGCGGGCAACACAATTAAACAGGGCATCAGCGTAAACAGTTTCAAACAGTCAATATAGAGACGTATAGGCATGATTTATAAATGGTCAAACTTAGACAACTTTAGGCGTGAAGTTGTTGACTGGCGCAAGTTTATTTCATTGATCCTATAGCCATGATTTCTAGGCGATCCATACAGTTGAAAGAGATATCAATGTAAACAGTCTCAACTACTCAAGCACAATCCTATAGGCATGATGTCTATACAAGAAAAACAGGCTAAGCAAGTAGCAAACAAATTTGATTTGAATCCTATAGGCATATTGTCTAAACACAGTGTTAGCCTTGTTGAAAGGATCAATATTAGAAATAGTTAAGGCCCTAAATCATGTTCTCTAGGTGAATATGCGAGGAAGATAGCCTATATGCATGTTGTATATACACAAATAGTTCACAGGCATAGAGCATGGCAAACAAGATAACAAATAAAATATTTAGACCCTATAGGGATATTTTCTGCCATTCATGTGAGAGTTAAAGTACCACAGCCCCTCTTTCACTAATTTTCCCATCATTCATTGTTACCGACCCAATAACATAAATACAAGCTCAAATAAAATGATCACATGCCCAACTAGGACAACTACAAGCCCAATACAAATACAAAATAACCCAGTGATGCTTTTGGGCCTTCAATTAGGCTTGGAGCCTTATGTGGATGAGCAAGCCCACACTCCGGATGGATGTTGATATGCTTCAGTTCTCAGTACCAAAGTGGCCCAGCAGTCAGGCCCAAATAAATAAATAACTGCCTTGCTTACCCATTCGAATTCCAAACTAGCCGTAATAATACAAGTGACAAACTACGTACTAAGCCCTCCAAACAACTTTAAGACTTAGGCATTTTAGACCTTAATACTGTAGCTAACAAAGAGTAGGGATTTCCAAATAAAGGCACACAAACATGGTTGTACAAAATCTCCTACAGGCACATATGACACACATAGAAACAGGTTCACAATGACATATTTGAAGATCATAGGATAACAGAAGATGCATTAAGCAAATATTCAAAGCAAACATGGTCCAAAAATAATTTTAGTTAGACTTTAGACATAGGAGCCTTAACATGAGAAACTAGAAAAGTCATGACTATGAACAAAGGCAGGTAGCAATTTTTACACAAGTGTCTCAACATGGAGGTCCAAAGAAAACATGGTCACAAGCAAACCGGTGGGCATGATTCAAATAGCCTATAGGTATTCACTTAACTCGACATGAAAGACTTAGAATTTCGAGATTGTGGGCAAACATTAATTATCATAAAGAGGTCTTGGTGCAAAATTTAAGGCATAACAATGAACTCATAATAGGCAGCAAATACAGGATTTAGGTTTTGACATAAGTTAGGAAAACTTAAGATAGTCAGGGGTGAATCCAGTTAATGATACATAATAAAAATATAGAAATCTAGACTTAAACATTAGAATAGTTGTAAGATGGGTAGGATGACATACAAAGGTAGCATAGTATCACAATCAAGCTGATTCATAGAAGTTCGAACACATTATGATACAGAACATGAACACATGCAAAAAAAAAAATAGAATTGCAAGAGTCAGAGGCACTAACCTGTTCCAAAATTAACGAGCAAAATAAATAAAGAGACTAGGTTTCAGCAGCAACTTAATTAGTAGTAGTCAAGAGTGGACAATGAGAACTTCCAAATACGGTGCTTCAGAGTTCGCAAGAGCTTCGAATGCACTCCAAGCAATGCTTGCACCAAAGGAACTCACCGAGTCCACCACAATGGACTTTGCTTTCAGCCGTCCAATAATTTCAAAAAATATTCCAGTATAACAACGTGAGTGAGTGAAAAAGAGAACAGTCCTTGAGGACCATTTTAGGGGAATTGGGGAATGAGTTTATATAGTGCTCGATTATGCATACAAACAAGGAAAGAAAATCAATTAGGTTCAAACAAAAAGAGGGAAAATCATATGCAATTAGTAAGACAACCAGTAAAGGAAAGAAAATCGGCTTTCAAAGCCTAGTTGGGGTTCAATGAATGCAAATCGGCCTGTGGGTGCGAGAATCACTCCCTTTTCCGTGTATATGGATGAAATATAGTCCAAATCTTGAAGATTGAAGTTGACCGGGCCTGATTCTGAGAGATAATACTTGCCAAAATCGGACAAGTACTAAGTAATACCATGATCGCGTAGATAGTAACACGGTAACACAAATAAGGCAGGTGGATCATAGAAGGATCCCATTGTCTAGCCAGAATTGGAGTGGAATTAGGGATGAGGCGGCTAGGGTTTAATAAGAGAGAAGAGGGAGATGAGAGCGTGGGGGGGTGGTGGAGACGAGGGGATGGGATTAGGGTTAGGGGTTTTGGGTAATGAAATAGACGGGTTGTTTATGGGCCGTTGCTCATCTGAGATCAATGGCAATGATTCAAAAAGAAGCGGGGTGTGTTGAAATTCGGGTTCCAGCCGAGTTTGGGAAAGAGGGGTCGTTTGGTTTGGGTTCCAGGTCGTTGGGCCGGTGATTTGGGCCTATTTTGGTTGAATTCAACCTAGTTTTAGGTTGGAATTTAAAAAATACAAAAATTAATAAAATAATTTTAAAATGATTATAAAATAATATAAAAAAGTTGTTTTGAAAATAATACTTGCAAAATGATGGACTATAATTGAGAAAATATATAAAAGAGGTTATTTTGATCTCAATAGCATAATAAAGAAAATTATTGAAAAATAGTGGCTACTATTGCATATGATATACAAAATGATATAAAAATACAAATATAATTATATAAAAATGAAGTAAAATATTATAAAATATGCATGTGAGTATAAATAATTAATTTGGACAATTAATCACCCAAAGAAAATTTGATGGAGTAATTAATAAATATTTATCAATTACAAAAGTCAAAGATCAATTTTAAAAACTTAAGAAAAGGGATAAAAACTATTTGTATGAACTCTTATAATATAAATTAGAGAAAAATGCAAGAATAATATTTTGAAAAATATATAGAGTACTTTATAAAATATGAGGGAAAAATTGGGTATCAACTCTAACATGTCACAAACGGATAAGGACATAGCCTAGACATGATTTCTAACATGATTAATAGCTCAAGTAGCCATACAAGTAGAGAAAAAATAAGGTACATAATAGCCTAAAGTCTAATCGGATCATGAATAACCACAGTGTAAGCATATACGCTTGTCACCACGTACGTGCGTCACCCCTAACACATAGCAAGTATCATAGTCTACGAGGAAAATACCATCATGTCAAGACTAGGCAAGATACTTACCTCCAAGAGTGAGAATCAATACTCCAAAAAGCCCTTGCCTCTCGAGTAGGCCTCCGAACGGGTCAAATCTAGCAAAACATAACTCAATAAAACAAACAAGGCTGTAAGAATTGATTCCAAGTAATAAAGCTCCAATCTTTATCAAATCAAAAAAAAGTCAACCAAAAAGTTAGCGCGGGCGAGCTTCTCGAAACCCGGCCAAAGTCACAAATCTCTACTACCCATTCGAATACAAGTCCACATATTGAAGTTTTATCCAAATCTGATACCGAATCAGGGTTCAAATCTCAATTATTCATTCCCCAATGTTTCTTAAAAACCCCTCAATTTTCCTCTCTTAGATTGCATCAATCAAAGAATCACAAATAACAATCAAATTGAAGGTAAGGACACTTACCCAATCCAAATGAGTGAAAATCGCCTCAAAAATCGTCCCAATCCGAGCTCCCCATCTCAAAGTATGATAAATAAAGTTAAACCTCGATCAAAATATATTCTGACTTGTGATCTCGCATCAGCAGTCCAATTTCCGCTTATGCGAAGTCGCATCTGCGACCCAAAAATTGATTCTACGAGCTTCACTTAAGTTTTGACACCTCACACTTATGGAGCTCAAACCCGCTTCTACAATCTCGTAGGTGCAACAAATATCCGCATCTGCGAAAATTCCCAAGCCATCTTGCCTTCGCTTCTGCTGACAGGACCACATCATCAGTGGGCTCGTAGATTCGCAAATGCTCCGCATTTGCAGACTATGTATCCCTCTACCATCCTTCGATTCCGCGGCCCACATTCTGTACGTGCGCGCCACATGTGCGAAAAACTAGAACGAAAACTGCCAACCTAAACTGAAATGATCCAAAACACATTAGAAACACACCCAAGTCCATGGGACCACATCCAATCATATAAACAGGTCCTAATATATCACCCAAACCTATCCCAAGGCTCCAAACATCTTAATTGACATCAAAACATAGAATCGTCGATCAAGATTAATCTCTTAAGTTCATGAACTTGCAACTTCAAACAGCTTCAAACCAAGTGTTTGATTCAAGCATAAACAATCTGGAATGTACTAAAAATTTGCACACAAGTCTCAAATGACATAACGAAGCTATTCTAATTCTCGGAAGAGCAATCCGAACCCGATAGCCTCAACGTCAACTCCGGGTCAAACTTATGAACTTTTCAAACTTTCAAATTTTTAACTTTCGTCAAATAGAGCCAAATCAACCTAAGAACCTCCAAATTCAAATTCGGACAGACCCTAGGTCCAAATCACCATACGATCCTATTGGAACTTCCAAAATACCATTTCGAGGTTGTTTACACAAAATCAAACTTTGGTCAACTCTCATAACTTAAGTTTCCAACCTTGGAACTAAATATTCTAATTAACTCAAAACCTTCCCAAAACCAAAACAACTATCCCCACAAGTCACAAAATAACAATCAAACATACAAGACGCATGAAATAGGAAAATAGGACTCAAATACACAAAACAACCGGCCGGGTCATTAAAAAATGACTTATGTTAATTAGGATGATTAAACATGTGTATGCTTAAATTTCTAATTGAGACGTTGCGATAAACTGAATTACATGATTTGCCATAGCCATCTTTTATCTCGTAAGCCGTTGTGAAAAACTGAATTACATGATTTGTCATAGCCATCTTTGAGCTCTACGAGCTTTTATCCGTATTTTTATTGTTATGTCCGGTGCATCAAAATTATATTATTTCATATATATGTTCATGAGTTGGAGAGTTGGATGTTGTAAAGAGGTTGAGGAATTTGGCACCAGGGAAAATGTGAGCGAATATTGATTATCGATTATTTATGATTCTATGATTATAATGGGTTGCACGCCGCTACTATTGATAAATGATCATTAAATATAAAATGATCATACACTTGGATATTTATTTGTCCCTCCAGAGTCAGGTGATTATCCATGTTACCTTGGGCTCTGTGAGCATAGGCACCAGGATTTGTGGTGCTTGGTTGGACACGTGGCATGTGTCAGGCACATGAATTTGTGATGTGAGGTATTGAGAAAGGGATCCTGAGCATGCATATGTACATATCATAGACTCATGCAGATGAATTATATAAACATCATTGACATGTATCATGTGTTGATCCGAGGATCGAGGTATGTGGCACCAGATTTTATTTCCTAATATCTGTGAAGCATGTCTAAATTTTCGTATGAACTATGTATCTGGATTTCATATCTTATTTGATGATTTCATGTCTTATCTCATATATGATTCATTTGATTATTGGGTTGTTAGTAAGTGTCCGTGTCGACCCCTCACCGCTATTTCTTCGAGGCTAGACTTGATACTTAGTGAGTACCGTGATTTGTACTCATATTATACTTTTGCATATTTTGTTCAGGTTCTGAGAATGGTATTAGTTGTACCCTTTGAGCTGAGTAGGAGTATTATTAGAGACTTCTGTTGAGATGTTGTACTTGATCTGATCCGCAGCATATGGAGTTTCCCTTCCCTACTTACCTATTTTCTGTTCATGTATTCTTTTTCGGACAGATGTATTTATTCTATTGACTCTAGCTACTCTAATTAGATGCTGGTGATGTAATGACACTGGGTTTTGGGCGTTTGTTAGAAAGTTGTGGTCGTATTTAGACCTTGTTGTTTAATTGCACTTATGATATTGAATTAATATTTATTTTTGCAGTGTTATTTTAATCACGAAACAGCTAATGGCTTAATAATTGAATTATATGGTTGTTGTTGAATGTTGGCTTGTCTAGCGAGCTGATTAGGCACCCTCACGGCCTTTGGTGGAATTTTGGATCGCGACACATTTGATCTCAATGATGGTGGTCGTCACAATGATTGACCATTCTAAACTTTTGACAAGAATCTTGATATTGCTTAGCGACATAACTTCTTGAAATGCACTTACTCGTTTTATCTTGGAAACCCATTTACGTATTCTTATAGGATTTTTACTTTCTCTAAAATGGAATTTTCTCATCTCCTTCGCTCTTAATATTTGACACCCCTTTAGGAAGTCTCACAGGTTCGAAACCAGTTTTATAACCATGCTTACCTTGGTATTATTCTTGACTTTAATCCCTTTCTTCATTACGAGGGCAACTAGTACCTTGCGCATAAACCTTTGCAATTAGGCCTTTCTCTTCTCGATGTACCATGTGTCATTTTTTCATAAAATTGACAAAAGAAACAAGTAGACTTTACCTTGAACTTAGATGCACGATCTATAATTGAAGAAGGAAAATATTTCCTAAACGTAATAGCCTCTCCGATATAAGAATGCTCTGTGATACACCGATTATACTCTATTGACACAACTCCATGCTAGGAATCCTTGAAACTAGTGCTCTGACACCAAGTTTGCCATACCCTAAACCTTGGAGGAGCGGGACACGGCACCCAATGCCTTTATATTATGACTTAGTGATCCAGTATTCCTTTCATTCTTAGACATGGACCATACATACTTCATGATAAAGAAATTCTCAAAAGAATTTAGGATCACAAATGTTCAACTTAATAGCTTATAAATCTTTCAAAAAATTTATACATAACATTCATAAATACAATGATAATGCTCTATACAACTTACATGACCCACAGTGTATATAGAGCTTCTATGACAAGGACTACTTAAAAGTATAAATCAACTTGACTCAAGATACATATTATGATAGTAGGGGGCTCACCATTATCACTAGGGAGAGAGGGATATACCTAGCAGGGTCCATGTCATCCAAGAGTATGAATATGTGTATCCGCGAAGAGATGTAGCACCCTGACAAAGGGACATGAGTACATAATGAAGAGTACTAGTATGAATCATCAACTACTAGGACAAGATAAACTGAACAATGTATAATAAAGACCAATAACAAAAAACGAGGAAATTAATGATAACAAGCAGCGCAATAATGTAGGCTAATAACAAAATTTAAGGCAAGAAAGGCAATGAGAAGCGGACACATGATGAGAACAACAAGTAATCTGATACGGACAAATGCAAGTAAGACAATGAAGAAAACAACAAGAACTTTTCAACCAACAAACCTTTTTAACATGGAATGTACAACAAGAATCACAGCCGAGGTACCACGCCTCATATTCACATTTTACAATTTCAATCACAATCTTTTCTTTTATCACCGTGTGAGCCTTGCATTTATTTTTAAAAATATTTTTTCGAAATAGCTACACATATTTTAGCCCTCTTATTTCACCGCGTGGTTTCAAGTAATTCCCTTACTGTCACGGCCCAAAATCCAATTTGTCGCGATGGCACCTAACCCCAACCACTAGGTAAGTCAATTAGCAACAATCCAACATCAATGAGATTTACTAAGAGAAGTAATGATAATACAGCGGAACTTTTATACAATGAATTCCCAAGGACTAGTAGTGCAAATCAAGAGCTTCTAAGATTTGCAAATCAAGAGCTTATAAGATTTAGAGTTTAAAAAGTTGGTATGGAATAAATACATCATCTGTTTGAAATATACATGAACAGATTAATAATTCTAAAGCTACCAAGAACAAGAGGTAGCTATGACCGGAATACAGGTACATCTTCAATGCCAGCTCCCACCATACACAGTAACATCAACATCCAATATCTGCACGCAAGGTGCAGAAGTGTAGTATGAGTACAACTGACCCCATATACTCAATAAGTAACAAACCTAATCATAGGTTGAAAGCAATGGCGAGCTTGGACAACAGTCAGAGTCCAACACCAATAGTCAAGAACAACTCATAACAATATTAATAAAGCAATACAAGTAATAACTCAAAGATATGATGCTCATCACAATAGGCATGTTTCTCAGGTATAATAGTAAAACCCAAATATTTCACTGAAATCTCAAAAATGTGAGTATATCTGAAAACTGTGATTTTTTCCAAAACCTTTTAACAACCGATAAGATGTTTCATTATTAGATGGCATGAGAAAAGTACATCTCTATGCCTACATGTCAATGTGCAAGTGAAGTTATGAATGTCCCAATACCGTACAACGTGAGAAAATGCATCGTTATGCCTACATGTCAAGTATGCATGTCAAGTGTAATGCACCACAATGATAAACTCATGTGCTCATGCTCTCGGAGCATTCAACCTCACTTAGCATGCTCAATCACTCAGTCCTCCCAGATACTGAGTCCTCCCAATCACTCAGTCCTCCCAATCACTCGGCACTCGCACTCAGTAGGTACCTGCGCTCACTGCTGGTATGTCAAACTCCGGAGAGGCGGATCCTGACCAAGCGCTTATATAAGCCAATCTTGGCATGAATCAATAAAGCCTGATGCGACGTGCAGCCCGATCCCATAAATATCACTCACAATCACGCCCTCAGCCTCACTTAATCATCATCCTTTCTAGTCTCCCGGCCTCACAAATCTCATGCCAATCAGCCCCAATAATGATAACATGATGTGACAACAAGAGATGACAAAGACTGATATATGATATGCAAATGAATGAATATGACTGAGTATGTAAGTGCAATTTAAGCGAATAACTCAACAACAGAAATGACTCCAGTGGGTCCCAACAGGATAAGAATATAGCCTAAACATGGTTTCTAAGATGAAACACAACTCAATTACTCTAGCACGTAAAAATTTCATGGATAGAAATAAGATTAGGTGACTACACAGTACCACAGAATCAACCGAGTCATAATTCATACGGTGCATGTCCACACACCCGTCACCTAGCATGTGCGTCACCTCAACACCAAACACATAATACATATATTCATGGGTTCATACCCTCAGCACCAAGTTTAGAAGTGTTACTTACCTCGAACAAGCCGAATACAAAACCGAGCAAGCCAAACAATACTCTAGAAACACCATCCCGCGCGTACCGACCTCCGAACAGCTCGAAACCCAATCCATGTGGTGAATGATTGCCTCCAAAATTGCCCAAATCCGAGCTCTCCAACTCAAAATATGACCAAATGAACAAACCCTCGATATTATATATTACTGCCCAGTTGTCCTGCCTCGTTTCTTATGCTAAATGATCCCGGAACTTGATTTTGATGCCTTCAATGGATTCCTTGTGAATTCCAGTCAAGGTAGGCCTTTGAATCACTCCATTTGACCTTATAATGAAGGAGATATGTTGGTTTCAATATTTGGAGATAGTGCAGATTTTTAAATACGAATTTAGTGGCAAGTTCGTAATTAATCTGAAACAATCTGGCAATGACCATAAATTACTCATACGAAGTCGAAACTTGATGATTCCAATTGTTATGGTTCAAACATTACGATATGTATCTAATGCTTCAATCAAAACAGAAATTGGAGCTCATTTGTTTAATGTGATAATATTTATGCTTGAAAAAACGACGTCGAAATATCAAAAACGAGCACAACACAACCCAAACCTATCTGAAACTCACCCGAGCCCCTCGGGACCCCATCTGAACATGTCAACAAGTTCCGTAACATAACACGGACTTATGCGAGGCCTCAAATCATGCATAACAATATCGAAACCACGAATCACACCTCAAATCGATCTTAATGAACTTTGAATCTTTCAACTTCCAAAACTCGTGCCGAACCTTATCAAATCAACTCGGAATGAACTCAAATTTTTCACACAAGTCTTAAATGACATAACGAATCTATTCCAATTCTCGTAACAACAATCAAAACCCGATATCATCAAAGTCAACTCCCAGTCAAATTTATGAACATTTCAAACCTTCAAATTTGCAACTTTAGCCAAATAGTGTTGAAACCTTCTAAAAATATCCAAATGCAAATCTAGGTATACTCTCAAGTCCAAAATCACCATTCGGACTTAATGGAACCATCAAAACTCCGATCCAAAGTCAATTACGGAAAATTCAAACTTGGTCAACTCTTCCAACTTAAAGCATCCTAGTTGAGAATCATTTCTTCCAAATCAATTCCGAATAAACTGAAAACCAAAACCGACGATTCACACAAGTCATAATACATCATATGATGTTTCTCAAGATTTCAAATAGCATAACGGAATGCAAATGCTCAAAACGACCAACTGGGTCGTTACGCTCACTAGCAACATGCGTATAAATCTCACCTTATCTCACGACATGCATATCAACCCCTATCCTTATACCACCGCATGTGTATCAATAACACAACACAATAACAACTCGCACCACAAGTGCCTATATGCCACAACGTGCTGAAATCAACAATACCAATGTTACCACAACATATAGCCCATGACTCAACCACAACGTGAACAAGAATCTCAATGATAAACAATGGAAGAGAAATACTCAACAAGGAAAGATATCTCAACAATCAACAACTTCAACCTCAATATGAAAATAGCTTACACAACTTCAACATCAATAACCCAATAAGAAGATATTTTCACGAATTTACAACTTCAAGTAAGAGCAATTCAACAATAATAGAGGTAACAAGACAATAAGACATGTAACAACTTCAACTAAAGCATATAAGAGCAATAACAATAATAAAAGATAAAACAAATGCTAACAACGTCAATTAGAGTATGGGAGAGTAAATTTAACAATGAAAGATGCAACATGTTATAACAAATTCAATTAAATGTATGGAAGAAGTCTAAAAGGCTAAATCGGTCAAAATACCACATATAGCCCATGTACACACTCGTCAACTCATGTACACATCTTCCACATATAACACAAACAACCCAAAACCTAAGGGGTAGTTTCCCCCACACAAAGTTAGGCAAGATACTTACTTCAACTAGGCCAAATCAACCCTCGAAAATAGCTTTTTCCCTAAAATTCGCCTCCATATGGCTCAAATCTAACCGAAAATGACTTAATATCATCAAACAATGCAAGGGAAACCAATTACGATAGATAAAGCTACCTCTTTACACATTTTCCAAAAGTTCAACAATTGTCAACCCCCGGCCCGCCCGGTCAAAACCAGAGCCCAAGGTTAGATTTCGACTACCCATAACCTCACGAGTCCATATATGTGTTTTGTTTTCCAATCCGAGTCCAAATCGACTCTCAAAACCCAAAATTTTATTTTTCAAGACTTTGACAAAAATTCCCAAATTTCCTATTTGATTCTCTTATAAATTTGATGTTAAATCTAAGATATAATCATGAACTATAGTTGGAAATTGATTAGAATCACTTACCCAAAGATTGTAGCGAAAAATCCCCTCTCCAAATCTCCTCCTACCGAGTCTAGGGTTCTAAAATGAGAGAAAACAATATATGAAATCGTGGCTCCCAACCCTTTAGTTCAGTTGAAGATGTCGAAATTTCGACATTGGATTCATAATTGCGAAGAAAATCTCGCAAATGCAACAACTGTCAAGCCCAGGAGGTATCGCAATTATGACACAGACTTCACAAGTCTGCCCTCCTCGCACATGCGACAAAAAGGTCACAATTGCGACCTACCCTAAATAAGTCCAGACTTCGTAAATGTGAACCAGGTATCGCAATTGCGACACCTGAGTCCCCCTTGTCATGTTCGCAATTGCGAAGCTGGTGCTCGCAATTGCGATAACTGCAGCCCCAGCATACCAGCATCCTATTTTCAGTCCAAACCTTTCTGAAACATGTCTGAAACTCACCCGAGCACGAACCTTCCTATTAGCATAACTCTTTTGCCAAATCGCGAATCTTCCTATTAGAATAACTCTTTTGCTTGGATTGCGTTGTACGAAGCAGCTCCAGAAATAATTTTACTTTTTCCAAAGCATCACAAATCAAATTTGTGCCCAACAACATAGCCTCACAAGGCTCAACCAAATCAATCAGAGAACGACACTGCCTGCCATAAAAGGCCTCATACGGAGCCATCTAGATACTAGACTGGTAGCTATTATTGTAGTCAAACTCTGCTAGAGGTATAAATTGGTCCCACTGACCTCCGAAATCAATAATCCATGTCGTAAACATATCCTCAAGGATATGAATGGTCTGCTTGGACTCCTTGCCCGTCTTAGGGTGAAATGTAATAGTCAACTCAACGTGAGCGCCCAACTCTCACTGAACCACCCTCTAAAAATACGAAGTAAACTAAGTGTCGCGGTCTAAGATGATAAAAATCGGTGCACCATATTGGCGAACAATATCCCTGGTGTATATCCTCGTCCACTGCTCCGAAGTGTAGGAAGTCATGACCAGAATGAAATGCGCCGATTTGGTCAACAGATCAACATGACCCAAATGGCATCAAACTTCCTTAAAGTCCTTGGTAAACCTATCATAAAGTCCATAGTAATGCACTCTCACTTCCACTTCGGCATATCAATCTTCTGAAGCAAACCAACTGATTTCTGATGTTCGTACTTGACCTATTGGAAATTCAAACACCTAGAAACATGCCAAACAATGTCCTTCTTCATCCTTTTATGCCAATAGTGCCGCTTCAAGTCACGATACATCTTCATAGCATCTAGATGAATTGAATACCAAAAACTATGAGCCTCCTAATGAATTAACTCCCTCAAGCCATCAAGGTTAGGAACACAAACTTGACCCTGAATTCGCAGGAGACCATCATCATTAATAGTCACCTCTGTAGCATCACTGTGCTGTATCGTGTCCCTAAGGACAAGCAAGTGATGATCATCTTTTTGGCAAGCCTTAATGCACTCAAACAAGGGTGACCAATATACAACACAATCAAGAACTCTGCTCAGCTCCAAAATATCCAATCTTACAAATATATTAGCCAATGCTTGAACATCCATAGCTAAATGCCTCTCTACAGTTGGAATGAATGTTAAACTCCACATGCTCTCTGCCTTCCTACTATAGGTGTCTAGTACCACATTGGCCTTCTTTGGATGATAGAGAATAGTGATATCATAATTCTTCAACAGTTCGAACCACCTCCGCTGCCTCAATTTTAAATCTTTCTGTTTAAACATATGCTGAAGACTCCGATGATCAATATACACCTCACAAGACACGTCATGTAAATTATGCCTCCAGATCTTAAGCGCGTGCACAATAGATGCTAACTCCAAATCATGCACCGGATAGTTCTTCTAATGGGGATTCAACTGGCGCAACGCATAGGCAATTACCTTACTGTCTTGCATCAACACACACCCAAGACCAACACGCGAAGCATCACAATAGACCGTATATGACTCCGATCCTGGATGCAATACCAAAACTGGAGTTGTGGTCAAAGTAGTCTTGAGCTTTTCCAAGCTCTCCTCACACTTGTCAGATCACCTGAATGGAGCACCCTTATGAGTCAACTTGGTTAGTAGAGCTGCAATAGACGAGAAACCCAAAAAACTCCTAATCTCTGTGGCCGTAGAAGGTCTGGGCCAAATATGAACTGACTCAATCTTCTTCTGATCCACCTTGAACCCCTCACTAGACACCATGTCACCCAAGAATGCCACTGAATCCAAGCAGAACTCACTCTTGGAGAATGTAGCATACAACTTTTTCTCCCTCAAAACCTGAAGCACCATACTCAAATGATGGTCGTGCTCCTCTTTACAACGGGAATTGACCAAGAATTGATCAATGAACACAATGATAAAAGAATCCAAATAGATCTGAAATACACTATTAAACAAATGCATGAAGATTTCTGGGATATTAGTCAACCCAAAAGACATCACCAAGAACTCATAATACACATAACCGGTCCTGAATATCGTGTTTGGTATGTCCGGAGCCCTAATCTCAAGTCAATCTTTGAGAACACCCTAGTACCTTGAAGCTGATCAAATAAGGCATCAATGTGAGGCATAGATACTTATTCTTGATGGTAACCTTGTTCAATTGCCTATAGTCAATGCACATCCTCATGGAACCGTCATTCTTCTTCAAAAATAGTACCGGTGCACCCCAAGTTGACACACTAGTCCTGATAAAACCTTTATCTAACAATTCCTGTAATTGTTCCTTTAATTCATTCAACTCTGTTGGAGCCATGAGATACGATGGAACAGAGATGAGCTGAGTTCCCGATGCCAATTCAATACAAAAATCAATATCCCTATCGGGTGGCATGCCCGGTAGGTCTGCAGAGAACAAATCTGGAAACTCTCTCAACACGGGGGTTGAATCAACCGTAGGAATATCAGCACTGACATGCCTAACAAATGCTATGTATCCCGAGCATCCTTTCTCGGCCATCTGTTGAGCCTTCAAAAAAGAAACTACCCTACTATGAATATAACCAAGCGAACCCGTCCATTCTAACCTTGTCAACCCCGGCATAGCTAACATCACGGTCTTAGTGACAATCAAGAATAGCATGGTACAGAGTCATCTAGTCCTTACCCAAAATCACATCAAAATCCACCATATTAAGCAACAAAAGATCAACCCTCGTCTCATAGCCCCCAATAGTGACCACACAAGAACGATAGACACGATCCAACATAATAGAATCACCAACGGGTGTAGACACATAAACAGGAGTATCCAAAGAATCACGAGACATATCCAAATATGAAGCAAAGTAGGATGACACATACGAATAAGTAGAACCCAAATCAAATAATCATGAAACATCTCTATAATAGAATAGAACAATACCTATAATGACTCCATCAAATACGACTGCCTCAGTCCTACCAGGGAAAGCATAACAACGGGTCTGGCCTCCCCCTCTAGGATGACCTCTACATGCATGTCCCTCATCTCTAGCTGGTTGTGCAGGTGGCTTAGCATCTAAAGCAGGAATCATATACTGGGTACCCTGCTTAGGTACACCCATCTGAAGTCTGGGACAATCTCTCATGATATGCCCTTGTACCACCACACTCATAATAGCCTCTATGCGGATGTTGTTGCTGGAATCGAGTTAGCCCCGATGACTGGAATAACCGTTGTATGAACCCTGTGCAAGAAGTGCACTAAAGGATGACTGCCCGATGTAAGTGCTATGAAAACCATGGCTATCTGGAGCACTACGTGAAACCTGAAGTGCTGACTGAACTGGTGGGCTGAAATGACCTCTAACATGTCAACCCTTGGCCCCAGAGTATATTTACTAAATCCTCCAAGACCACAAGGCTTCTTATCATCCCTATCCTCCCTCTCCCGCCTACGGATAGGCTCTGGCCTCCTAGAAATCTCCACATCATGATTATAGACAGTCTCCATCTACCGTGCCATCCCAAATCTAAGGCTATAGGTGTCACGCCCCAAATGGGGCGGCGATACTAGAACCCGGTGCCTTACTTGACCGAGTGTACCAACATGAGTTTGAGAGGCTCTAAAAAACCAAAGTGGTACTTTGGCCGGTAAGGCCACAATGTAGGACATTTTATGGAACAAATATAAAACTCATTGAAGATTAGCTCCAACTGAACATCTATATAATGCTGAGCCATAAAGGCCGTCATAACTACTATAGCTGACAAACCAAAAGAATATACATACAAGGCCTACAAGATCAACATATTGCAATGACTGACAAGATATGTCTAAGAGCCTCTACGTATGGTTGTATTGTGGTATGAACAGGGCCCCGGCCTACCCATATATATATATATATATATATATATATATATATATGTAATATGTACTCAAAACTCTAGACCCGATAACTCCGAATGACATGGAGCTTACCGATCAAGCTAAACTCGAACAACACCTACCGAGAAGATTTACCCATCTGTCTATTTAAACCTACAGGCATTAAATACAGCGTACCCAGGAAAAAGGGATGTCAGTGCGGATAAAGTACGGAGTATGTTAGGCAATAGAATAACTGAAAGTTGAAACTGAACTGATAATACAATAACTGAAAGTAATTGGGAGTCAAAGATGATTTGAATATATGCTTACTTGCTGATACTGACTCAACTCTCTTAATATAGTAAGTAAAATAGATGTTCTGCCCTATATGGCTCGGTACGTGTAACTGCTCGGATATAGTTGGTTCACTTGTAGGCACTCGACCATACTAAGCTTGGTACGTGTAATTGCCCGGTCGTAGTATGCTCGCTGATAGGCGCTCGGCCATACTAGGCTCAGTATCTAAATAACTACTCGACCATTCTGGGCTCGCTCATAGAGGCTCCTCCACAGTAGGCTAGGTATATAACTTACCATCTCATCAAAGGTTGCCCAATAGGGGCCTACCCATCGATTTAGCTCGATGGTGGTGAAAATACTGTAATATTGTATATATATAGATCCTCTGCTATATGACTGAAAGAAGACAATACTTAACTGAATATATAGTTCCGGTAAAGGAAAATACTATAACTTATGAGACTAGGATAATGTACATAAATTCAAGAATACGAACTTCTCTTTATGTCTCGTTATCACCGCGTTTAGTTACGGGATCATACCAAAATGAAGGAAAGGTTTAGCCTTAACATACCTTTTCAATCTTCTCTCCAATCGTCAAGCAAGCTCAATATGATCTTCTT
>AWOL01S0039645.1:95108-134028 GCA_000715115.1 Nicotiana otophora | reverse complement strand
ATATATATATATATATATATATATATATATATATATATGTAATATGTACTCAAAACTCTAGACCCGATAACTCCGAATGACATGGAGCTTACCGATCAAGCTAAACTCGAACAACACCTACCGAGAAGATTTACCCATCTGTCTATTTAAACCTACAGGCATTAAATACAGCGTACCCAGGAAAAAGGGATGTCAGTGCGGATAAAGTACGGAGTATGTTAGGCAATAGAATAACTGAAAGTTGAAACTGAACTGATAATACAATAACTGAAAGTAATTGGGAGTCAAAGATGATTTGAATATATGCTTACTTGCTGATACTGACTCAACTCTCTTAATATAGTAAGTAAAATAGATGTTCTGCCCTATATGGCTCGGTACGTGTAACTGCTCGGATATAGTTGGTTCACTTGTAGGCACTCGACCATACTAAGCTTGGTACGTGTAATTGCCCGGTCGTAGTATGCTCGCTGATAGGCGCTCGGCCATACTAGGCTCAGTATCTAAATAACTACTCGACCATTCTGGGCTCGCTCATAGAGGCTCCTCCACAGTAGGCTAGGTATATAACTTACCATCTCATCAAAGGTTGCCCAATAGGGGCCTACCCATCGATTTAGCTCGATGGTGGTGAAAATACTGTAATATTGTATATATATAGATCCTCTGCTATATGACTGAAAGAAGACAATACTTAACTGAATATATAGTTCCGGTAAAGGAAAATACTATAACTTATGAGACTAGGATAATGTACATAAATTCAAGAATACGAACTTCTCTTTATGTCTCGTTATCACCGCGTTTAGTTACGGGATCATACCAAAATGAAGGAAAGGTTTAGCCTTAACATACCTTTTCAATCTTCTCTCCAATCGTCAAGCAAGCTCAATATGATCTTCTTACGTCTACAATGCGTAAAACGACTTTGTCGTCATCATATAAGCATCGTAACTCTCATATTTTGACATTAACAATCAACAATAAAACGGACAGCACCTCCCCTGTTTATACTACTATCACGACCCAAAATCCCACCACAGCCATCATGATGGCACCTAGTCTCTAAGACTAGGTAAGCCGATTACATACAACAATTAAGCAAGTTTAACAATGATAATTTTTAACAGAGTTTAATATGAATACCGAAACAAAAGCGTAATAAGCATAGGCGGAAATAATCATAACAACCTCCCAAGACTAGGTAATACAGAGTCACGGACTCTAGCTAAATACATGAAATGATCTTAAAGGTCGAAATACACTAATGTTCGAATAACAAGCTGATAGTACAATGAAAGGAAAGGACTCCAAGGGACTGCGACGACCAAGCAACTCTACCTTAAATCCTCGCGATCAATAAGCTAACTCTGCCCGAGTCCGATATCTTCAATATCTGGATGTGCACAAAAATGTGCAGAAGTGTAGTATGCGTATACCACGGTCGGTACCCAATAAATATCAAGACTAACCTCGGTGGAGTAGTGACGAGGTACAAGTCAAGACAACTACTAGTCAAATAACTTGTGCAGTATAAAAGTATAAAGCTAATAATGTAAGAAGGAATCAGTAAATGGAAATAAGAATCAACATATGATTTAAACATTAATGTGACAAGAACACCGTTAAAGTACCAACGAGAACATATAAGGGAAACAAATGTCAACCAACAAACAAGCCATTCCAACACAGGTCTCACAACGAATTACTCCGAGATGCCCCATCTCATAATCACAAGTCACGAGTCTCAACCATATATCATATGCTCACGGCACCTCGTGCCCACATTTCTAATCACAACCGCACGGACGACTCGCGTGCCAATATCTTAATCCGCCTGGCATGATCACAGGATGACAATCACAATCTGGCCGATGTGGTCACACGCTCACTATCACAATCCATCCAGCATGGTCACAGACTCAATATCACAATCCACCTGGCATGGTCATAGGCTCAATATCAACATAAAAGCAGATAATACAAGAATACATGGGCACGATAAATAAATGTTATGTTTCATACTCCTGAACTAGTATAAGTGGAATGCTACAGTGTATGCTTGTGCGAGTGTACTATTACAGCTCAAGTCAACAAGTAATATAAAAATCATCGAGTAGCTCCTTGAAAGTAACACAATAAGTCACGTAAGATGTATGACATACACAAGGAGAATCACACTATCACACAAATATCATCAACATAATGCCCCCAGGCCATCACACATCATCCTAGACATTACCACCCTTATCTCTCTGATAGCCACCCGTATCACTCTGCCCTGAAAATATCAGTAGCCACCTGTATCACTCCGATAACCACACGTATCACTTGGCATAATATCCACCCTTATCGCTTCGGTCGGACAATAACACAGTAGCCGCCCGTATCACTCCGCACAATCAACAATAGTAAGCTGCCACCCTTATGCCCTGCATAACAACAATAATGGGATGCTACCCTTATGCTCCACATAACAACAACCAAACCACACAACAATTATCATGTGCTAACATCACAACAACACGACATATCAACTCGTACCACAAGTTCCCATAGGACACAACCTTTCCAAAGAACCAACAATATCAATATTTCCATCACTAATAGCCCACGGCTCAAACACAATGTGCATAGAATTTCAATAACAAGAAAATAAATGGAATGTAAGTCAACAAGGAACAACACCCCCTTTTAAACACAACTTCAATTAAAATAGATTAATGACTTTCAATAACTTCAACTTCAATTAATTGCTTAAGGATAAACTCGATAATGAAGGTATTTCCATGAAATGGCAAACATCGGATTCTAGTGTATGAGATAGGCTAACAATGAGAGAGATGGCACGAACTAGAAACTACGCCTAATGCATGAGAATAACCCGCGCAACAAAAGGATATCATGTAGTAACAATTTCAATTAAGAATAACTCAACAATAAAGGAAGTCACATAATTATAAAATAGGTCACAACTTCAAATAAAGCATATAAGAGTAAACTTGACAAGTAAAGGATGTGACATGTAACAACAATTTTAAATAAAGCATGTGAGAGTAAACATGACAAATAAAAAATATATCATGTGCTAACAATTTCAAATAAATATATGAAGGAAGCCTAAGAGTCTAAATCGGTCAATTTCCACATATAAGCCCGAGTATGCACTCGTCACCTCGTGTACACAGCTTTCACACAACACAAATAGCACAAACAACTCAAATCCTAAGGAGTAGTTTCCCCCACATAGAGTTAGGCAAGATACTTACCTCAAAGAAACCAAATTAATACTCTAAAAAAACTTCTCGTGTGGAACAATCTCCGGACGGCTCAAATCTAGCCAAAAATATTAATATCATAAATAAAATTCATAGGACACAATTCCGGATAATAAAGTTTCGATCTTTAATGAAAACTAAAAAAGTCAACCCCGGGCCCGCATCTCGGAACCCAAAAACTCACAAAATCCAAACACACATTCCGATACGAGTCCAACCATACCAAAATTATCCAATTTTCACATAAAATCGGTCTTCAAATCCTCATTTTATATTTTAGAAAGTTTTTATAAAATTCCCCAATTTTTTCCAACTCAAATCACTAATTTAATGATAAAAATAAAGATGGAATCATGAAATATAATCAAATCCAGATGAAGAACATTTACCCCAATCCAAAGCAGAAAAATCCTCTCCAAAATCGCCCAAAACCGAGCTCTCTAACCCAAAAAATGATAAAATATCAAAAGCCCTCGAAATAGAGTATTTTATATTCTGCCCAATGAATTATACATTGCGATCGCAAAACATTCCTCTCGATCACGAAGATCAAAACCTTCAGTTTCCAAATCGTGCTTCACAAACGCGACACTGAGGTCACGAATGCGGTGACCAAGATCGTCAGACTCTATACGAACGCGTCTGTGTACTCGCGAACGCAAAGAGAAAATAGCCTGATGCCCTTCTAGCCTTACTTCTGTGCGATCGCGGACCACTGCATGCGAACGCGAAGACAAAAGTCTTCCAAGCTTCGTGAACGCGTTCAGGTATTTGTGAACACGAAGAACAAATACTGCCTGCCTCCAAATTACACTATGCGAATACCATATTGTTGACGCGAACGTGATGAATGAAACCATATAACAGAACCAGCATTTCAAAACATGAGAAAATGGCCTGCAACTCATCTGAAACACACCCGGGGGCCTCGGGACCCCGTACGAACATACCAACAAGTTTCAAAACACAATATGAACTCACTCAAAGCCTCAAATCACATAAAACAACACCAAACTTATGAATCACACATCGATTCAAGCCTAATGAACTTTCAACTTCTACAACTGGCGCCGAATCATATCAAATAAATTCGGAATGACCTCAAATTTTATATGTAAGTCCCAAATGACACAATGGAGCTATACCAACTCCCGTAATAGCAATCTAAACCCGATATCAACAAATTTAATTCCCGGTCAAACTTCTCAACCTTCCAAACCTTCAACTTTCAAACTTTTGCCAAAATGCATCAAATCAACCTACGGACCTCCAAATCCAAATCCGAGCATACGCCTAAGTCCAAAATCACCATACAAATCTATTAGAATCATCAAAATACCATTTTGGAGTCGTCTACATAAAATTCAAACTCCGGTCAACTCTTTCCACTTACGTTATAAAACAAGGATCATTCTTCCAAATCAAATCCAAATCATTTGTACACCGAACTCGACCACATACACAAGTCATAATACATAATACGAAGCTTCTCGAGACCTTAAGCCATCAAACGGGATGCTAATTCTAAAAACCACCGGTCAGGTCATTACAACTACATCCCATAAGTTACTAAAAGTCACCAAACAACCCAAACAACAACAATACAATTCACAATAAGTTTTCCGATTACTTCAACAACTATTTTGAGCGAAAAGCTCGATTTATGATTAACAAAATATAATTTGAATCTTATTAAATTTCCATAAATCTGCCTACAACAAATATAACATCATACGTATGCTTACCATATCATTTACATCCCAAAACATCATAAGAATGATCTTCAAAAATAGTCCAAAAACCTAGTACCTTAACCTTTATCGCCAATATCTTGTTTTCCATGTTTTCTTCTTCAATCAACTTAATTCAAACTTAGATATGCTTAACAACAGTAGGCATAACATAATAAAATTATTTCTCAAAATTTCCATCCACAACCAACCATATACACAACCACAAAACAGTCCAGCAAAAAGACAACAACACCTCATGCTATTTCAAGCACTAACTTTTAGTTTTTCATTCAAATAACTCAATCAACACTTGAATAAACTTAAGCACAGTCAAGAAGATAATATACTTACCTTATACAGCAACTACAACTCGAAATCCAAGCTCCTCTTGACTCACAACAATCCTTAACGTCACAACAACACCATAAAAGCTTTATCCCTCACCTATGCTAATCTTTAATATTGATCTTGGATCAAACCACTTGGATTCATTCTTTGATCTTCATGAACTTGTTAGAGAGGGTTTTGGGTGTATTTTGGGTCTGGAAATAGTGAAAAGTACGAATTAAAACGAGCTGTAGGCGTTTGATATATATTTGAATATTTCCACCGCCCTTAAGTTGGTCCCAAAGGGTCGTCTGCAGTCTCGCTAAAATGCGAATATCTCTCTACTCCGATGTCGTATCAACAAACGGTTTAATGCGTTGGAAACTAGACTCGTATATCTTAAATTTCATGGTGGATCACCTCGTAACTCCAAGTATATTGAGAGATAAGCTCGGGTACATTAGACCCGAATTTTAGTAAGATTACGAATGTATCTTGTGACAACGTTTCTCATATTCTACTCTGCCTATCTGTCAAATGACTCGGTAAGGCTCCATATATCTCAGTCTAAGATTTCCCTTCTTATCGGATCCCATGACGTCTTTCGTAGGCAACATCTTTTGGAATACCTAGTCGTTTATGACTTCCCTACGTTCGTACTTTAGGAATTTGTATCCTACGACCTTGGCCATCGCATAATTATTATTCTGATGCTCTTAGTACCAAATACAATCCTCATCATGGCTCTCATAGTTATAACTTTACTTTGCTTAAGCTTAGTTATCAGCTTGGTACTTGTAACCTTGCTATTCAACCCTTATGTCGCACCTTGTATAGAGATATACATATATTTCTGCTAAGCTATCACGACCCAAAACTACCAACTTGTCCTGATGGTGCCTAACGCACCTCCTAGGCAAGCCGAATATAGCAATAGCGGATATTAATAACAGAAATAGCAGAAATAGTACAAGTGTAATGCCAATAACATAAATAAATGTGTCGCAATATAATAATTCCCTAGAACTGGTAAATACAGTGTCATGAGCTCTAAACAGAAGTACAAGTCTGGAATACATATAACAATACTATCTAAATGAAAATAACATAACTAAAAGAAGAAAAGAGATGCCAAAATTGCGGTCGAGATGCAGCTCTACCTCGTCTCTCCAAAGTGCTCACTGCAACAACTCTTAGCTAGCCACGACTCGGTCCAACACCCGGATCTTCACAATTAAGTGCAAAGTGTAGTATGAGTAAAACCGACCTCATGTACTCAACAAGTATCATAACTAACCTCGGCAAGGTAATAGATGCAAGAATTATTAATTATACTCACTTTTCACCTATGCATCTCATAAAATCTAACAAGTCCAGAATAATGATATGACCATGTCATGAACCATAGATAAACCACCTTGCATACAATAACTTAACATACTCTGCTCAGTCAACAATCTAGCATATAAAAAAGATATGCAAATAGAACAGGTAACCAACCAAGGAAATTGCAAGTAAAGAAGAAATGCAATAACTAATCAAACACTAGCCCGATTTTCCTCATAAACACATTAACCGAACCAAACCACTAATCAACTTTTCTCAAACCGCGTGTACACCATCAAGATAGAAACATAAGAGGGTGACCCTAGGGGGATGGATCCTTATCCACACGTTGTACGGTGTAGTCACGTGCCATACTATCAACCGCACGGTGTGTTCACGTGCCAATAAACACATTATGCATGGCGTATTCACATTCCAATAATCACAATCTGCACGGCGTGTTCACGTGAAAATAATCACAATCCGCATGGTGTGTTCCAATGCCAATAATCGCAACCCGCACGGCATGTTCATGTGCCAATAATCACAATCCGCACAACGTGTTCACGTGCCATAAGTACCAACCGCCAGGCATGTTCACATGTCATAAATACGAACCATACGGCGTGTTCACGTGCCACTAGTCCAATCCATGTCACACAAAGAGCAAATATTCAAGGATACATGTACATGATCAATTAATATCAACATCATAGTCCTGGACTAGTATAAGTACCATGCTAAAGTGTAGGCATGTGTTAGGTGTGCTATCATAGCTCAAATCAGACAATTTCATCATGAAAGTAGCAATTATCAAGTTCAATCAGGAGATTAACCTCTATGTAACCTCAATTATGGTCCAAATATATCACAAAAGTGGTACAAATGTAATAAACATCATAGCATGAAGCTTAGAAATCAATTCAGGGCATAACATAGCCCAAGCACTATTTCGAGCATGAATAATACCCCGTTGCTCGCACGTGGGCTCAATCCCTCACATGTGCTCCACCCATAGCACGTAGCTACCACAAATAACTCATGCAACTAACCAAGTTCAGGTAAAATACTTACCTCAAGAAAGCTAAATCGGTATTCTAAGAATCCTTTCCCGCGTGAATCAACATCTGGACAACTCGAATATAGAGAAAATAACTTAATACCATCAATAAGAGCCATATGAAACAATTCCAAAAAATATATGTGTTTCAATAAAGCCAAAAAGTAAACCTCGGGCCTGCACTCCGGAACCCGACAAAACTCATACATCCTAACACCTTTCCGATACGAGTCCAAATATATGTGTTTCAAAAATATCCGAACTCAAATAGACCATCAAATCATCAATTTTTACATTAGAATTTGTTTTACTAAAATCCCAAATTTCTTCACTTAGATTCATCAATCAATCGCTGAAATCAAGGTAGGAATCATGAATAATAAACAAATCTGAGTCATAAATACTTACCCTAATCCAAATCGTGTAAATCCCCTCAAATATTTCCAAACTATGAGCTCTAGATCTCAAAATATGTTAAAATGACTAAAACACTCGAAACTAAAATACTTAAGGTCTGCCAAGGCATATCCTTCACGATCGCGGGACCAACTTCGCGTTCCCGAAGCACAACAAAACGTTGCCTCAGAAAACCTCTATGTGAATGCGAGTTCCTGATCGCAAACGCGATGCACACCACTGCTGAGCCTACGCGAACGCGGTATGATTGCGACAGCTAAAAGCCTGACGCCCCAACCGTCCTCCCCTTCTATGCGAACGCGTCACCCAGCTCGCGATCGCGGAGGACACTGCCTCCCCAAGCTCCACAAGCACGATCTCCCCTTCAAAAATGTGAAGAACAAACATACCTTCCATCAAAATACCCTCTGCGAACACGACTCCCTTATCGCGATCGCGATGAAGGAACTCAGACATCAGAAACCAGCAATTCCAAAACATGGTGAAATGGTTTGAATCACATCCGCAACACAACCGAGACCCCCGGGACCCTGTCCAATCACAACAACCAATCCTAAGACATAACACGGACCTACTCGACCTCAAGTCATACCAAACAATATCAAAACCACGAATCGGACCACAATTCAAACCTAAGGAACTAATCCAAATTTTCAAATTCAAAACTTACGGCGAACATGCCTAAATAACTCGGAATGACCTCAAATTTTGCATGCAAGTCCCAAAAGACACAACGGACCTATTCCAACTCCCGAAACCACAATTCGAACCTGATACCATCAAAGTCAACTCTCGATCAAACTTATCAACCTTTCGAACCTTCAACTTTCCAATTTTTGCCAAATAGAGCCAAATCGACCTAGGAACCTCCAAATACAAATCCAGACATACTCCTAACTTCAAAATCACCATACATACCTATTGTAACCATCAAAACAACATTTCGCGGTCGACTACACAAAAGTTAAACTCCGATCAACTCTTATAACTTAAGTATCCAGCCTTGGGACTAAGGATCCCAATTCAATCCAGAACTCCCCGAAACCAAACCAACCACCCCGACAAGTCATGTAATCAAAAATACACATATGTAAAGCATCAAATAGGGGAAATACGGATAACATAATCAAAATGACCAGTCAAGTCATTACATTCTTCCCCTCTTAAACAAACGTTCATCCTCGACCGAGTCTAGAATTTTACCTGGAGTCTCAAAAAGGTGAGGATATCTGCTCCACATCTCCTGCTCGGTCTCCCAAGAAGCCTCCTCGACCGGCTAACCTCTCCAATGTCCCTTCACTGATGCTATATTCTTCGACCTTAATTTTTGAACATGCTAGTCCAAAATGGCCACCGGCTCCACATCATAAGTCAAATCCTTTTCCAACTACAATGTGCTGAAGTCCAAAATATATGGCGGATCCCCATAATACTTCTAAAGCATGGAAACATGATATACTGGATGAACTCACGATAGACTAGGTGGCAAGGCAAGCCTGTAGGCCACCTCTCCCACTCTCTCAAGAACCTCAAAAGGACCAATATACCTAAGGCTCAACTTGCCCTTCTTCCCAAACCTAATCACATCCTACATGGGCGAAACTCTGAGTAGAACCTTCTCACCCACCATATATGTAACATAATGAAACTTCCTGTCAGCGTAACTCTTTTGCCTGGACTGCGTTGTATGAAGCAGCTCTTGAATCAACTTCACCTTTTCCGATGCATCACAGACCAAACCATTGTCCAACAGCCTTGCCTCCCTAGGCTTAAATCAACCAACCAGAGAACGACATCGCCTCCTATATATGGCCTCATAAGGAGCCATCTGGATACTCGACTGGTAGACGTTATTGTAGGTGAACTCTTCTAACGGAAGAACTGATCCCATGACTCTCCAAAATCAATGACACAAGCTCGTAACATATCCTCCAAAATCTGAATAGTGTGCTCGGTCTGCCTGTCTGTCTAGGGATGAAATGTTGTACTCAGCTCGAACTATGTGCCCAACTCACACTGCACTGCTCTTTAAAAGTGCAATGTAAACTGTGTGCCTCGATCCGAGATAATAGACACGGAAACACCATGAAAGTGAACAATCTCGCGAATATAAATCTGAGCCAACTGCTCTGAAGAGTAGGTAGTCATGACTGGAATGAAGTGTGCAGATATAGTGAATCTATCCAGAAAGACACATACTGCATCGAAGCTTCTCAAGGTCCGTGGAAACCCAACTACAAAATCAATAGTGATACGCTCTCACTTCCACTCCGGAATATCAAGCCTCTGAAGCAAACCACCCGATCTCTGATGCTCGTACTTCACCTGCTGATAGTTCAACACTGATCAGCATACTCAACAATATCCTTCTTCATCCTCTGCCACCAATAGTGCTACCTCAAAATATGGTACATCTTCGCGGCCCCCGGGTGAATGGAATACCATGAACTATGGGCATCCTCAAGAATCAACTCTCCCAACCCATCCACATTTGGAAACAGATCCGGCCTCGAAGCCTCAATACCCCATCCTCTCCAATAGTCACCTCCCTAGCATCACCATGTTGCACCATGTCCCTCAGGACAAGCAAGTGGGGATCATCATACTTACACGCCTTGATGCGCTCAAACAAGGACGACCGTGATACAACACACTATGATCTGTGAAAACCTCACAAGACATGCATAAAGATAATTCCTCCATATCATGAGCGCGTGAATAATGGTTGCTAACTCCAAATCGTGAACTGGATAGTTCTTCTCATGGGGCTTCAACTGATGCGAAGCATTAGCAATCAATATACCCTCTTGAATCAACACATAACCAATGCCAATTTGTGAAGCATCACAATATATTATACAAGAGCTCGATCCCGAAAGCAAAATTAGAACTGGGGCTATAGTCAAGGCAGTCTTAGCTTCTGAAAGCTCTCCTCACACTCATCAGAACACTTGAATGGGGCACCCTTCTGCGTCAATCTAATTAATGGGGCTGATATAGATGAAAATCCCTCCACAAAATGGTGATAATAACCAGCCAACCAAATGAAACATCGGATCTCAGTAGAAGAAGACGGTCTGGGTCAACTATAAACTGCCCCAATATAAAGTAGACACCACGTGACCCAAGAATGCCACTGAGTCAAACCAAAACTTGCACTTGGAGAATTTAGCATATAGCTTCTTCTCCCTCAAAGTCTGGAGGACGATCCTCAAATGTTTCTCATGATCCTCCCGACTGCGAGAATACAACAATATATCATCAATAAACACAATAATGAAGGAATCAAGATACGACTAAAATACATTGTTCATCAAGTGCATGAAAGTTGTTGGGGCATTATTCATCCCAAAAGACATCACCAAAAATCATAGTGGCCATAACGGGTCTTGGACACTATTTTAGGAACATCTGAAGCTCGGATCTTCAACTGATGATACCCCGATCTCAAGTCAATCTTCGAGAGTACCCTAGCACCAGAAATATGATCAAATAAATCATCAATATGCTGTAGTGGGTACTTGTTCTTAATAGTAACATTGTTCAGATGCTTGTAGTCAATGCACATTCTCATAGAACTATCTTTCTTCTTCACAAAATAGTACTGGTGCACCCCAATGTGACACACTAGGCCTGATGAAACCCTTATCAAGCAACTCATGTAACTGTTCCTTCAACTCCTGCAACTTTACTGGTGCCTGCGATATGTTGGAATAGAGATGGGCTGAGTTTCCGGCACTAAGTCAGTACCAAAATCAATATCCCTTTTCGGGTGGCATGCCCAGTAGGTCTGCAGGAAACACATCTAGGAACTCCCTCACTACTGGAACCGACACAACAGTAGGAGTATCAGCACTAACATCCCTCATGAAGGTTCTCACGACCCAAAATCTCATCTTAAGGATCGCGATGGCACCTAGTCTCTAAAACTAGGTAAGCCGACCACTTACAACCATTAAGTAAATAAAAACATGATATTATGATACAAAGTTTAATATAAATGCGAAAATATAGGTGATACAAGCCAACACGGTGATAATCACAACAAATCCCCAATATTAGGTAGTACAGATTCACGAACTCTAACTGAATACATAGAAAATATCTCAAAATACAATATTGTTCGGATAGAGAATTTATAGTATAAATGTAAGGAAAGGACTCTAAGGGAGTATGATGATCAAAGCAACTCTACCTTGAGTCCTCATAATCAGGAAGCTCTCAATGCCTAGATGTGTTATCTCCAACACCTAGATCTGCACAAAAATATGCAGAAGTATAGTATGAGTACATCACGGTCAGTAACCAGTAAGTATCAAGACTAACCTCGGTGGATTAGTGACGAGGTTCAAGTAAATACATTCACTATTCAAAAAACATGTGCAACAATATCAAGGCTACCAACGGAAAGAATAACATGAAGCAATAGATGTAATCTCATTAGACAAGTGATACAATTTAATACAGATAAAGGTTCAGTTCAACAACAAGCCATCAGATAGAATCATACTCATATGGCACCTCGTGCCCACATTATAAACCACACCCGCATGGCAAAGACCCCGTGCCATAATATAAATCACACACACACGATAAAGACCTCATACCATAGTATAAGTCACACTCACACGGCAAAGATTGCGTGCCACAATATAAACCACAGCCGCACGGAAAAACTACCGTGCCACAATATCGTACCCGTGTCATTTACCAATAACATATTCAAGAGGAATTTATCAAGAAATCAATAGAGTAATGCATGATAACAACTTTCTTCTTTTACTTCATTCTGTTAAGTTACCAACAACTCAGCAGAATATGAGCTTACGACTCCACATAGGTAAATCCATCACAGAGACACAGATTAGCACATTGAAAATAACACAACAAACTACGTAAAATGCATTACACACACAAAGAAGCCATAAGCACGAACAAGAATATCCCTTTTTCACCAACACACAAGCAATATCAATAAAGCGCTCCCAGGCTATCACATATCATCCCCACATAGCCACCCTTATATCACCGCGTGCGCAACAAATAAAGTAAATGCCCACCTAGTCTCGCCACATGCATTTTAATAATCATCCCACCTTGTAGCGCCACATGTGCAAATCCGATATAACGCGCTTTGTCTCGCCACATGTGCAATATCAACAATAACAATAACACGACAAAAACATCTTGAAAACACTCGAACAATCCACCCAATAAGTCCACATGTGCCACAATCATAACAACATAGCATTGTCAAGAGTTGTCACCAAGATATAAATTCACAATCTGCCAACACAGTGCATAAGGACAATCCAATAAGTAAATGCGGATGGGTGTTCAAAATACAAGCATAATAGGTAACTCGAATCAGTAACAATCTCACAAACGCCCAACTTGGCCAATTTAGAAAAAATGAATCCTAAAACATGATATCTAGCAGGGAACATAGACTCAGGTAATCATTCAAAGTGAAAAGGACGTAGTATGGGTTCCTCTCAATCAAAATAAGGCAACAAAAGCAACCTCAAGTAAAATAAGGTCATGAGGAACATATACGTCTGTGTATATACACGTAACCTCGTGTACACATTGTTTACACATATCATAAATAAGCAATTAAGCCAAATCCTAAGGGGTATTTGCCCCAACACAAAGTTAGGCAAGATACTTACCTCAAAAGCCCTCAATCAATGCTCCAAAAACACTTTTCCTCTAATATTCACCTTCACTCAGCTCAAATCTAACCAAAAATGAATTAATATCATTAAATAATGCAACAAAAAAATATTTTGATTAATATAGTTAAGATCTTTATACAATTTTCCAAAAGTCAACACAAGTCAACCCCGGGCTCAACCGGTCAAAACTTGAGTCAAAGGGTAGATCTCGACTACCCATAGCCTCACGAGTCCAAATATGTTATTGGCTTTCAAATATGAGTTTAATTCGACTCTCAAATCTCAAATTTTTATTTTTCAACACATAGTAAAAAATCCCCAAAATTCCTCTTAAAATATCATAATTTAGATGTTAAAACTCATAAACAATCATGTTATGCAATCAAAAATTAGTCACAATCACTTACCCAATAGTTTGGTATGAAAATCTCCTCCAAAAATCACCTCCCACCGAGTCTAAGGATTAAAATGTGATAAACTGAGATTATGTCCCGAAATCCCCTCCTTACAGATATCGCATTTGTGACCTGGGGTTCGAAAATGCGACCCACCGCAAATGTGGAAAAGGCATCGCAAAAGCGATCCCTAAGCATCTCTGAAGATGTCGCAAAAGCGACATAAAATTTGCAAATGCTAACACAGGCACCTTCGCAAAAGCAACAACTTAGTTGCAAATGCGGTAGCCCCCTGCCTAGGTGACCATCGCAAATGCGATCAAAGAGTTCGCAAAAGCAAATTCTCCAACCCCCAGTACACTTTGCTAAAGCGAGAAGAATCTCGCAAATGTGGTGGTTGCAAATGCGACATCTCCTCGCAAATGCGAGAACAACACACTAGCAAAAACTGAAACTTACTCAAAACTCTCCGGAACGCATCTGAAACTAACATGAGCCCCGGGGGCTCAACACCAGACATCCACACAAGTACATAAGCATCATACGAACTTGCTCGTGCACTCGGATCATCCAAATAACATATAAACCCATGAATCAAACACCAAAACTCATAGAAATCGCCAAGAACTTCTAAAAACACAACCAAGCGTCCGGTTCCTATCAACCAACTCGGAACGATACCAAACTTTGCAGATAAGTTCCAAATGACAAAAAGAAACTATTCCATGTCCTGAAACTAAAATCCAAACCTGATAACCATAAAGTCAAAACATGGTCAAACTTAGGAAAATTCTAAACCTTTAAATTGTCACCTTTCGCCAAAAAGTGCCAAACCAACCTAGGAGCCTCCGAGTCCAATTTCGGGCATACGCCTAAGTCCAAAATTACCATCCGGACCTAACAAAATTATCAAAATACTATTTTGCGGTTGTTCTCATAAAATTCAAACCTCGATTAACTCTTCCAACTTAAAGCTTCTAAATTAAGAATTTATTTTCCAATTACACCCCGAACCTCTCGAACACCGAAACCATCCATACACACAAGTCATAATGCATCATATGAAGCCACTCAAGGCCTCAAACCACCAAACGGGACGCAAATGCTCAAAATGATTAGTCGGGTCGTTGCAAAGTCCAAATGCCAAACGGTCCTTCTAAACCATCCGTTGAGCCTTCAAATATGAGATCACTCTACTGGGAGTGTGCCCAAGAGAACCTATCCACTCCACCCTAGGAAACCCCGGCATCGCTAACATCATGGTTTTAGCATGACAATCAAGAATAGCATGGTACGGAGATAGCCAATCCATACCCAAAATCACCTCAAAATCAACCATACTAAGTAATAAAAGATCGACTATAGTCTCATAACCCCTAATGGTGACCACACATGACTGATATACACGATCCACCACAATAGAATTACCCACATATGTAGATACATGAACAGGCAGATCTAAAGAATCACGAGGCATATCTAAATAACGAGCAAAATAGGATGACACATAAGAGTAAATCGAACCAGGGTCAAATAACACTGAGGCATACCTGTGGCACACTAAAACAATACATGCGATAACAGCGTTAGAAGAAACTGCCTCTGGCCTAGCGGGAAATACATAGCAATGAGCCTGACCACCGCCTGATCGACCTCCCCCTCTAGGGCAACCTTGAACTAGTTGAGCCCCACCCCAGCTGGTTGTGCGGGTGGTGTAGCTACTGGTGTAGAAATCATAGGTTGCGAGCTCTTCTATGGGCCCCTACTTAGAAGTCTGGGGTAATCCCTCTTGAGATGGATCAAGTCCCCATACTCTAAACAACCCCTCCTCGGTCGGTGAGAAGTTTGTGGCTCCACAGGATGGCTCAAGCCAACATATGGTGGCAGACCTATGAGTCAGGCAGACAACTGGAACTGGTGGTTCCACAGGTTGTGCTCAAGCTCTAGTGCGAGCCCCACCTCGGCCTCTACCTCGACCCTGGCATCTCGCGGCCCTAACTGGTGGCACTAGTTCTTGCCCACCCTATCTAGCTAAACGTGTCCTCCTCACCATCTATGAGAGAATAGAAGAGTAAAGGTTCAAATTTCGAAATTAACAAATATGCATGACAATAATACAAGAAAGTGAAGTTTCCTAACAGTTTTGTAGCCTCTCGAAGATAAATACAGACGTCTCTGTACTGATTCGCAAGACTAAACTAAACTTGCTCATGACCCATAGAACCTATGAACTGAGGGCTCTGATACCAACTTGTCATGACCCAAAACCACCAATCGGTCGTGATGGCGCATAATGCACTTTCTAGGCAAGATGAATATAGTAATAATGGATCATAATAATAGAATGTAAGGCCCCCATAAAATTTTGTAAAGGAATTTAAAGTTTTGTGGTGCCGAAGTAGGCTTACGTGTTTGAGGATTATAGAAATTCTTTGCGGCGAGCTCGGATGTTTTGGTTTGAACAATGCACTGGTGAGTAAAGGAACATTTTGGGCAGAAAAATACATTTCTGCGTCCACTATGCGGCCGCATAATCACTCTACGGACCGCATAATGATCGCAGAGTGAAGTAGCTTAGGCAAGTTTGGAGAGCAGGTTTGCGGCGCATTATGCGACCGCAGACCAGTTCTGCAATGCATTATGTGACCGCAGAACAGGTGTGCGGACCGCATAATGATCGCAGACTGAGTGAGTTTTGCATACAATCACAACCTGCACGGTGTGTTCACGTGCCAATAATCACAATCCGCACGATGTGTTCAAGTTCCATAAGTACCAATCGCATGGTGTGCTCACATTCCATCAGTCCAATCCATATCACACAGAATGAAAACATACAAGGATACATGAACATGATCAATGAATATCAATATCATAATCCTGGACTGGTATAAGTGACATGCTAAAGTGTATGCATGTGCAAGGTGTGCTATCATAGCTCAAGTCAAATAGTTTCATCATGAAAGTAGCAATTATCAGGTTCAATAAGGAGATTAACCTCTATGTAACATCAAACATGGTCCAAATAGCTCACAAAAGGGGTATAAATATAAGGAACATCACAACATGAAGCTTAGAAATCAATTCAAGGCATAACATAGCCTAAGCACTATCCCGAGCATGAATAATACCCAGGTGCTACACATGGGCTCAACCCCTCACATGTGCGCCACCCACAGCATGTAGTCATTACAAATAACTCTGCCAACTAGTGCATCAACAAAGTTTAGGTAAGATACATACCTCAAGCAAGTTAAATCAGTACTCTAAGAAGACCTTCTCATGTGATTCAACCTCCGGACGACTCGAATCTAGCCAAAATAACTGAATACCATCAATAAATTCCATAGGAAACAATTCCAAACAATACAGGTAAGATCTCAAATCAATTATGCAAAGTCAGCCAAAAAATCAACCCCGGTCCCGCACTCTGAAACCCGACATAATTCACAAATCCCTAACACTCATTCTGATACGAGTCCAAATATATGTGTTTCAACCAAAATCAACCTCAAATCGACCCTCAAATCATCAATTTTTACTTTAGAAAAGTATTTACTAAAATCCCCAATTTCTTCACTTAGGTTCATCAATCAATCGCTAAAATAAGGGTTGGAATCATGAATAATAAACAAGTCCGTATCAAAAACACTTACCCCAATCAAAATCGTGAAAATCCCCTCAACAATTGCCCAAATCCGAGTTCTAGATCTCAAAATATGTTAAAATGACTAAAACCCTTGAAAATAGAATACTTAAGGTCTGCATAGGCATACCCTTCGTGACCGCGGGACCAACTTCTCCATAGCGAAGCACAACCAAACGCTTCCTCATAAAAACCCTTCTTTGGTCGTGAACGTGATGCATACCACTACTGAGCCTATGCGAACACGGTCCTCCACTCACTATCACGAAGGCTAAAAGACTGATGCCCCAACCGGCTTCCCCCTCTACCCGAACGCGTCACCCAGCTCGAGATCATGGAGGCCAATTCCTCCCCAAGCTCTGAAAATATGATCTCCCCTTCACAAACTTAATGAATAAACACACTTGCCATCAAAATACCTTCCGCGAATGCAACTGCCTTATTGCAATCGCGATGAAGTAAACCAAACATCAGAAATCATCAATTCCAAAACATGGTAAAATGGTCTGAAACACACCCAAGGCCCTCGAGACCCCGTCCAATCACACCAACCAATCCTAAAATACAATGCAGACCTACTCAAGGCCGTAAATCTCACCAAACAACATCAAAACCACAAATCGCACCTCAATTAAAGAATAAGGAACTAATCCAAATTTTCAAGTTCAAAACATAAGCTGAACATGCCTAAACAATTTGGAATGACCTCAAAGTTTGCATGAAAGTCCCAAATAACACAACGGACCTATCCCAACTCTCGAAACTACAATCCAAACCTGATACCATCAAAGTCAATTCTCGATAAAACCTATCAACCTTCCAAACCATCAACTTTCCAGCTTTCGCCAAATCGACCTACAAACCTCCAAATATAAATCTGGACATACGCCTAAGTACAAAATCACTACAAAAATCTACTAAAACTATCAAAACACCATTCAGGTGTTGTTTAGACAAAAGTCAAACTTCGGTCAACTCTTATAACTTAAGCTACCAACATTGGGACTAAGTGTCCTAATTCAATCCAGAACTTCTCTGAAACCAAACTAATTACCCATGTAAGTCATGTAACCACAAATACACATATGTAAAGTATCAAATAGGGGAAACGAGGCTAAAATACCCAAAACGATCGGTCGGGTCATCACATCCACTTGAGGAGTAAGTGATTTAGGATAGTTTTTAACTTATCAACCTCGTATTCTAGTCTCCTGACTTATCCAGGTCTCATAAATATTTATACTTGACTTGTCATCTCAGCCCACTCACATTCTTGATCTTTTAAATTGTGGTACTTCTGGAAAAGCTAGCACATTTCTATTTTTAGCATAGCTTGTCACTTTTGAACTAAACAGTCGATCTAGAGAGTCGTTCATCTATGTTATACTTTATAGTCCACGAGCATCTTTGAAGTACCGAACGCATGATGTCGCTCTCCGGTCATGTCTTCTAATTTCTACAATATTCTAGATTATGGCAGTGTTGTCATCTGTGTTCTTTACTCGAATGGTAAAAATGATGCTCCCTCGCCTGGTAATGTCTTGGAGTCCTGCAACAGTGGGGGCACATACATCCTGTCATCTCCACTACATATTTTGTTATCTCTAAGGATGGTACTCTTCTAACTGACTCTATCGTAGAGCTATTATAGAATATGGCCGGTGTACTATCTCTCTTGCACTTTTTCTATCAAGAGTGATTCTGCAATATTTTGAGTCACCATTTCTATAATTATCTGGATCTAATAATCAAACTCCTAATTTACTTAGCTGATGTAACTCTCAAGCTTCCTCTTCTCTCTCAACCTTTAAGTAGGCTTAAGTTGTCTTCCAATCTGCGGCTCAGGGTATTAGTTATTATATTGACTTTCGTGGACGCTATGGAACATCCATGTTATAGTCCACTAACAATTCAAGACTTTGTCTCTGGCGTGGACTCAATTCTTTCTTTCAATGATATACATAAGTCTCCTATAGCTTTAAGAATGTCAACATATATGCCGTATGGATAATACTCTGAAATCTTAAGTGCATTCATAACGTAACTAACACTAGATCATAAATTGATTAATTCCTTTCGTGCCTTCTCATCTATCTTTAAACGTAAGCAATTACTTTTTCTGGTTGTTCTGCCACTTGCTGAATGAATACATGGCTTACTATAGTGCCCATGCATATTGGAATTTTGTGCAACTCATATGATCTCGAATATTACTTTTAATGTTACTTCTCGTTCATTAGTCACGATGGGTTCCACTTCCTTATGGAGTGCATACAATGTTCTAATGAGACTGTTATTACAAGATCATTTCATCTATAATATCGAATTAAGGTTACTATGCATAGTTCAAAGCCTTCTTCCCTCTTTCCTCAGCTAGTCTTCAATTGTAGTACTCAAAGGAGACCTTCTAACTCTTGTAAAGCTACGAGCTTATTACATCATATACCTGGCAGAATTTTTAATGTTCTTACCCGCCTATAAATATCCTTAGTCACATACCATCACACCCTTGTGCTCATGTGGTTACTTTTTAACTCAAATTTTTATTGTCTCTTAAGTGGTACTCTCTTTTATTTCCGTAACACTTATATGGTACCGTTAACTACCCCAACTCCTATCTGAACTTTTCTCAAGGATTACGATCTCGTATTTGCGAGACTGAATTGCCTATGCTAGGGTTTACTACATTTTCTTGCATGATCTGTTGATTTATTTGTGACCTCTTTTCTATACGTAATTGGGCTCTTCTTGAATCAACTATTAGCTACCCGTCGGTCCATTCTTATTTCTATATTCTGCATAACCTCTCTTGGGTTATGTCTTTTGTCTTAACTTACCTCTCACAATATTTCCTTATATATCAAGTGTGCATTCACACTTATTTATCGATTAACATCCTTACTGGGAACCCTTACTATTGCTTCTCGGTATCATGCTTGCATAATGTTCTGGAGTCGTAACATATCTATAGGATCTGAATAAATTCAATCTCATTCCTTTCGCCCTTTTTACCACATTCTTCCTATACCATATTTACCTAAACTACTTAACTCCGACTTAATACCATATCACACCATCCTCCCCCCTTTAGGGGAGTACTAACATTTAATGCTCTGAAGTTTTACCTGCAGATGTTTTACCTCTTCATCTTTGGTGTCTTTTCACATTTTTAATTATCCTTACTCGCCTTGTATTGACCCTTTTGTACCAGGGATAAGTGAACTTCTTATGAACGAGGGTGATACCTAGTGTAAGTGATACACTTAGACCCTTAAGCTAAACTTTGCTCGTAACGCTTTCTAAGGGAAGCATCTTCCTGAATGACCTTTAAAGGTCATTCTTCTATATTGCCAAAAGAAGGTCTCTGAAATTCTCACAATATCGACTATTATCAAATCTAACGGTCCCTAATTCATGTTCGGTTTATCTTGTGTACTAGCCCATATTGATTTCTATTACTCTGGGGGGTCTAACTTAGCCTTCTGGTAGTCATACATGAATCACCAACTCATTTCTCGAAATGAGGATATGATTTAATGGAATATACTCTTTTATAGTCTCAAGGCATGTCTCCCTTTGTCTTTTCCTTCCTTTGACTATAGACTTTGTCATCCTGTCATATTTTGATTTACCGTTATCACCCATTTATCACATCTTACTCATAATAATTAAACTCCTGATTTACTTAGCTGATGTAACTCTTGAGCTTCCTCTTCTCTCTCAGCCTTTAAGTAGTATTAAGTTTTCTTCAAATCTGTGGCTTAGGGTATTAGTTATTACATTAACTTTCGTGGACGCTATGGAACATCCATGTTATAGTCTTCTAAAAATTCAAGCCTTTGTCTCTGACGTGGACTCAATTCTTTCTTTTAATGATATACGGACGTCTCCTATAGCTTTAAGAATGTCAACATATATGCTTCATGGATAATACTCCGAAATCATAAGTGCGTACATAACATAACTAACTCTGGGTCATAGATCGATTATTTCTTTTCGTGCCTTCTCAGCTATCTTTAAACATAAGCAATTACTTTTCCTTGTCGTTCTTCCACTTGTTGTATGAATACTTGGCTTACATAGTGCCCACACATATTGGAATTTCACGCAACTCATATGATCTTGAATATTGCTTTTGATTTTACTTCTCGTTCATTAGTCACGATGGGTGTCACTTCCTTATGGGGTGTATACAATGTTATTATGAAACTATTGTTACAAGATCATTTCTTCTATAATACCGAATTCAGGTTTATATGCATAGGTCAAAGCCTTCTTCCATCTTTCCTCATCTAGTCTTCAATTGTAGTACTTAGGGGAGACCTTCTGACTCTTGTAAAGCTGTGAGCTTATTACATCATATACCCAATGGAATTTTTAACGTTCTTACCCGCCAATAAATATCGTTAGTCACATATCACCACACCCTTATGCTCGTAGGATTACTTTTTAACTCAAATTTTTATTGTCTCCCAAGTGGCACTCTCTTTTATTTCCGCAACACTTATACGGTATCTTTAACTACCCAACTCCTATATGAACATTTCTCAAGGATTACGATCTCGTATCTACGAGACTGAATTACCTATGTTGGGTTCACCATATTTTCTTGCATGATCTGTTGAATTATTTATGACCTCTTTTCTAGCCATAACGGGGCTCTTCTTTAATCAACTATTAACTGCTCGTCGATCCATTCTTATTTCTATATTCTACGTAACCTCTCTTGTGCTATGTGTTTTGTCTTAACTTACCTCTTGCATTTTTCCTTATGTATCAAGTGTGCATCCACACTTATTTATCGATTAACATCCTTGCTTTGAACCCTTACTGCTGCTTCTCGGTGTCGTGCTTGCATAACGTTCTGGAGTCGTAACAAATCTATAAGATCTGAACAAAATTCAATCTAATTCATTTCGCCCTTTTTATTTAATTCTTCATATACAATTCTATATTTACCTGAACAACTTAACTCCGACTTAATACCATATCACACCATCCTCCCCCATTTAGGGGAGTACTAACATTTAATGCTCAGAAGTTTTACCTACAGATGTTTTATCTCTTCATCTTTGGCGTCTTTTCACAATTTCAATTATCCTTACTCACCTTGCAGTGACCCTTCTGTACAAGGGATAAGAGAACTTCTTACGCATGAGGGTGATATCTAGAGTAAGTGTCACACTTAGACCCTTAAGCTTAACTTTGCTCATAGCGCTTGCTAAAGGGAAGCATCTTTCTGAATGACCTTTAAAGTTTATTCTTATGTTGTAAATTATATTATTTGCGAAAGTAGGTCTCTAAAATTCTCACAATATTGACTATTATCAAATTCAACGGTCCATAATTCATGTTCGATTTATCTTATTTACTAGCCTATACTGATTTCTATTACTCTGGAGGGTCTTACTTAGCCTTCTAGTAGTCATATTGGAGTCCCTAACTCATTTCGCGAAATGAGGATATGATTTTATGGCTTATACTCTTTTATTGTCTCAATGAATGTCTTCCCTTGTCTTTTCCTTCATTTGACTATAGACTCTGTCATCCTATTATACTTTGACTTACCGTTATCACCCATTTATCACATCTTACTCATAATACTTTATTTACTCTTTTCTTATTCTCCTACTAATGTTTCTGCGTATCACCTTATTCTGAAAACATTATTAAAATATTCTTTCGCTTTTAGCTCCCCTTGCTCCATCTCACTGGATCTTTGGGTTGCCTAGCATTCTCTCTTTTCTATGGACGGTAGTAAATATTTATTCTTTAAAGATTCCAGTGCGTATCTTTAAAATTTTCTGAACATTCTAGTATTCATATTTGATTGTACTATTCTAGAGTGCACCACCTGGGTGTCTCACAAGGAGAACTATTATCACGTTTGCAATATCCTTCGAAAATATCAGCTAATGCTATCAATCCATCAACCGTTTTGGGTTACTCTAACCCCAGCTATATCTTGATATCCCATCCTTCTCTAAAACTATATCTGTCAGCTCCCATAGGATATAACCGAGATGGGTGTGGCTGATTGTACATACCTTTGTTACTATTGAAAGTAACTCATAAAGCTTATATTTCTCTGCCTGGATTGTAAATACTGATAATCTTCACTAACTGGGTACCTCATACCCTTCTTCACCTTGCTTCTTTTACCTGTTGAAATTTATACTCTTACCTTCTGATACTCCCATGGCCTGCTATTCGCAAGGTGTGTTAGATATTCCCATCTTAAGGTCTTAAGAAGGAAATTTTCACATCTGGTAAGCACGATCTGATAAGGCCTCAAACTATGCCACGTCGTCAAGAACTCTATCTCTACTAGTGCCCTTACCTGCTGTTGTATTAGCCCCTTGGCTAGCTGTAATATTTCTAATTGCAAGAATCTCTGTATCATTAGCAACTATAAGTCCTGATTCAAACTCTTATGACTCACCCCTATAGCACTATTTGGATTTGAAAGAAGGGTAAAAAACTCGTAAACGCCTTGTAGCTTCCTATTTATATAATGTAGTGCACAACACATCTATAAACACTAGCGAGGTAAAGCACATGCTGCGCATGAGCCCAATATTGCAAAATAAAAGAAGAATATTCTAATATTATAATGAATTAATTTGTATTTTGATAGAGTATGTTGCATATATTTTTCTTATTTTTAATCAATATTATGAAGTATCAAGGGAAATTCTGCAAAATATTTAACTGTTTAGGTATGCTTTACCTATATTAGCTAATGAATATACTATTTGAAATATTCTTTATATTGTCGACTTTCTCTATATTGAACACTATATACCAATTGACAATTCAATAATTTTAGCTAAATTTTTTGATAAAGTTATTATATTTGAATTTCGAATATGATATTAAAGACAGTTATAAATAATAAGCGAGTATAAGATATGTTTTTCGATGGAATATCAACAAAAATTTGCACCATTTTTAATTTTTTATTTTAGGATAAGAAAATCATTTTCAAGCAGTAGTAATGCAAATAGACATATCACTTGCAACTCAAGAAGTAACTAACCTAAAATATTGTACATTGTTGGTCTGCAATGTCGTAGTGATAAACGTTTGAACAATTTACCCTATTGTGCCAAGTTACAGTACAAGATTGTTGTTTAACCCTCTCAAGGTCGATTGTGATGGTCAGAACTCAGAAGCTTAATCTTTACATGATACTACCGGCAAATTAGTTTATTAACTGTTTATATATAACTGCATATAAGACTAATTTGCAATATTAACTAATTGTATTATATTGTCTTATGTATTGATACATTGCATAATTGAATATCAGATAGATTAAAAGATTTACCCTATTCAATTTGTTCAGTTAGATTGATACTATTTGAATAACGTTAATCAACAGAGCTAAGTTGTTGTTAACTTCATTTGGGAAAATCTTAGATGCAGCTGAAATTGTTTTATTGTGCAAGTCCGAGACATGTTTTTGAAGAAAAAGTGGCCCCGCATTGGAAAAAATAAATGTGCAAAAAGGCCGAAACGGATCCAGGATTTCAAGAGGATGGGTGCATTATTGTGAAGATACGGATTTAGAATTTATATTTGACGAGTTTAACTTTAATATCTATCATGTACCCACTACATTTTTAAAATTATAGGTTCAAAATTATATTCTTTTTAGAATTTTAGTAATTTTCACGTATATATCTATACTCCGTGCCAAAAACAAAACCGTTCGGAAAGAAATTTGAACCACCAATTTCACTCGTAAAGGTGCGCCCAATGATTATTACACCATAGAAGTCTTTGAATATGGGTTCACGTACATAAAATTAAGTAATTTTTAAGAAATATAACATTATTATATATATGATAAAAGGGAGAGGAGTACCTTACACTTCGATACGACTCTGCAAAAAGGTTGCAAAATGATGAGAGTTATATGTGTGCAAAAGTTAAATGGGTCCATGTCTTTTTACCGGTGCATGTCCTGAAGGAATGTTCGTGTAAACAAGTGTTAGTGAGGGTCCCACTTATCTGTTTTTTGTTCAAAGGTACACACAATACTCCACCATGTACAATATAGTTAAAGCACATAAATTAATAAAATTACCAAAGTTCCCTCGGTGATAAGCAGGGATGTCAATGAAGAGCACTCTGCTTCACCTGTTTCTACCGTGCTTCTTATATTAAGTATATAAAATATTGTATTTAAAGCTAATAAATTTAACTTTAAAACTCTAAGATCAGTAAGAAGTATCCCAACAAACAAATCAGAGTACCTTTATAGTCTTAAACTTATTGTGTTCAAATATCTTCCTCTTTGGCCTAAGTCCAAATCCCACTGCTTTTCTTTTTTCTAGATTCTTTCTTCCCTGTATAAAAAGAAAACGTTCATAAAAAAACTAGGGACACATTTTATTCAACTCAAATAGAGATTATGAGAAATAAAAATATTTATACGTAATGTGAGCCTCATAACTTTAATTAATCTTTTCAGAAGCCAAATTAGCTCATTCATAATCCTAGGATAATTTTATATGGTTTCTCATAGTAATTAACACATATTTTATGGACTACTAAAAATAATATTTTGATAAACATCAAATTTGAAATGAAAAATAATTTTAACTTCTAGCCATTTATTCTAGATAATATAAACATTAATTGATTATTAGTATTTTATTGGATTACCGTATCTCTTATTAGTGAAGAGGAAAAAGAACATGGCAAATATTTTATGGTTTAGTTGGTGATTTCAGGAGTCCTAAATATTAGGACTTCATACCTAATTTAAACAAGAAATAATTTAATAAAGAACATTCTAATTTTTTGTCCTAAATATAAGGAGAATAATTAAATTATAATTTTGTCCGATGTGAAATTTATTTTAAAAGATAAAAAAGGTGAACAATATTTCGCTAAAGGGCTTCGTGCTTTTAATATAACTAGCGTTAGTGTATGTAATGACCCGGCCGGTCGTTTTGAGAATTTGCATCCCGTTCAGCGGATTAAGGTCTCGAGCAGCTTCGTATTATGTGTTATGACTTGCATGTGTGGTCAAGTTCGATTTTCGGATGATTCGGGATCAATTTGGAAGAAGGATTCCTATTTTAGAAGCTTAAGCGGTAAGAGTTGACTGGAATTTTTGACTTTTGTGTAGACGACTCCGAAATGACGTTGTGATGATTCCAATAGCTTTGTATGGTAATTTTGGACTTGGGCGTACATACAGATTTGGATTTGGAGGTCCGTAGGGTAATTTAAAGCATTTCGGCAAAAAATTGGAAAGTTAAAGTTTTGGAAAGTTGAGAGGTTTGATCGAGAGTTGACTTTGGTGATATCGGGCTTGGAATGCGATTTTGCGAGTTGGATTAGCTCCGTTATGTCACTTAGGACTTGCATGCAAAATTCGACGTCATTCCGGGTTGATTTGATATGTTTCGTCACGAGTTTTGGAAGTTGGAAGATTTGGAAATTCATAAGTTCGATTTGTAGTTACGACGTTCTTTGATGTGATTTGAGACCTCGAGTAGGTCCGTGTTATGTTATAGGACTTGTTGGTATATTTGGACGGGGTCCCAATGGGGTCGGGTGAGTTTCGGACATGCTTCATATCAATTGGAGCATTTTTGGGTGAGACTGGTTTGGGCTGAGTTCTAGTGTGGTCGCACCTGCGGACCACTGGGCGCAGGTGCAATGGTCGCGGGTGCGAAGATGAAGGCGCAGAAGCGAGAAAGGCTGGGCTTGGCAGTCTTCGCAGATGCGGAAAATGGTGCGCATTTGCGGCTCTGCAGAAGCGAAATATTGGACGCAGAGGCGAGCTGGAGCGCAGAAGCGATTTGGGCATGCGCACTTGCGGTTGCACAGAAGTGGAAGAATGTCCACAGGTGCGAGAGGGTAGCTGGTCAGTGGGCTTCGCAGGCGCTGTTCTTTTGTCGCAAAAGTGACGCTGCAGAAGCGGCTAATTATGTCGCAGGTGCGATCAGGCCTGGGCAGACTCTATATTATTGAGGGTTTTTGAGGATTTATTTATTTTTGGAATTTTAGACCTCGGCTTTGGGAGATGTTTTGTGGGGTTTTCAAAAAATTCATTGGGGTAAGTATTCTTTACCCGAATCTTATTATATTTCATGAATCCATTGTTATCTTCATTATTTAATTAGTGAATTAAGTTGGAAATTTGGAAAAATTTTGTAGAAATCTTTCAAAATGTAAAATGAGGATTTGAAGGGCGATTCGATATCGAAATTTGATAATTTTGGTATGGTTGGACTCGTATCGGAATGGGTGTTCGGGTTTTATGAATTTTATTGGGTTTCAAGGTGCGGGCCTAGGGGTTGACTTTTTAGTTTTTGCTAAAGATTGAAGCTTTATTATCTGGGATTGTTTCCTATGAGTTTTATTTATGATTTCAAGTTATTTTGGATAGATTTGAGCCGTCTGGAGGTTGTTTCACTCGAGAAGGTCATTTTAGAGTCATGGTATCTCTCTTGTCATCGAATTATACTTTTGTGGAATCATTGTTACACATTATCTCTCCCTTGTTGAGCTATTCTTGTTGAGACAATTATTCCATGTTGTGTCTTTCGTTGTGAGCTTGTTCTTCCATTTCTTTGTGTTCTAAAGTTCGTGTGATGATTTACTTGACGTATTCTCGTATTATTGTTGTGGGTTCTCTGGAAAATTGTGATTTTGGGCACTTGAGGTGGGATTTGTAATACGTTGTGATATTAATACACATGCGGTGGTATAAGGTCTGAGTGTTAAAATGAATGCGATGAGATAAGGTGGGCTTGATACGCGTGGATAGTAGAGAAACTACTAGAAGTCATGCGGTGTGATAAGGTGTGCTAAAACGCAGGATGCTATTTTGGAAAAAATAATTTTTAAAACTAAATGCAAAGGCTCCCGCGGTGATATAAGAAAAGATTGCGATTAATTTTTTGATTTGAGACTACGAGGCGGTACCTCGGTAGTGGCTCTTGTTGACATTTCCCATTCTTTTGTACTTGTCTTTGATTGTTGTTTCCTTAGTATACTATTAATTGTCTTTCTTCGTGTTGTACTATTTGCTTAGTTCCGTGTTTCTAATCTTGTTGTATTATTCGTTGTTTCAATTTCATTGTTGTCTTTATTACACAATACATTTGTGGTGATCGTTTCTTATGCGCCATTCATTGTCTCTACTCTTACTTGTTTACTTGAATTGTCGTAGAACACTTGCACAAGCATACACTTAAATAAACCACCCATATCGGTCTAAGAAGATGAATCCTGATGTTTTGACCATTTACATGTACTCCCGTGTACTTGCCTTATGTATGAGAGTTATCATGTTAGCATGTGAGTTGTTCCTATTGAGTTGTCACCTGTTTTCTTTGTTTCACCGGATTTGAACTGTGTTCAACTTACTCTACGGTGTTATTACCTATTGTGTCTCGTTGCTAACTGTTTCTTTTAGTCCCTATTACAAACATTGTATTATTATTGTGTAGCTTTATATTGATATTGTTCCCTGTTAGTCTACATTTATACTTGTTCAGGTTGTTTAATCCAGTGGATCTCTTGACTATTCCATTTCACTACTCCACCGAGGTTAGTCTGGATACTTACTGGGTACCGTTGTGGTGAACTCACACTACGGTTCTGCACATTTTTGTGCAGATCCAGGTGCCTCATATATTGTTGATTATTAGCTAGCTGGTCCAGCATTGATGTGGAGACTCAAGGTAAACCTGTCGTCGTGTTCGTAGGCCTCAGAGTCATCTTCTAATATTGTACTTGTACTACCGGTTTTGGGGTACTGTATTGCACTTAGGATCATTGATTTTACTATAGAAATTTCAATTCCATGCTTCGTAGTTGTTCTAGTTAAATTCTGTCTTTAATTCAGTAAGTGTTATGATTGCCTAGTCTTAGCGACTAGGTGCCATCACGATATCCTACGTAGGGAAATTTGGGTCGTGACAAGTTGGTATAAGAGCTCTAGGTTCATAGGTGCTACGAGTCATAAGTGAGTTTTGTAGAGTCTTGCGGATCGGTACGGAGACGTCTGAGCTTATCTTTGAGAGGCTACGGAGCTATTAGGACAGTTTCACTTCTTTCATTACTATCGTACGAGTTTATTGATCTTGAAATTTGAGCCCTTTTCATTCTATTCTCTCACAGATGGTGAGTACACGGGCTGCAATTACCGATGACGCTACCCCCAGAGCCGGTGTTGCTAGGGGTCGGGGCAGAGCAGAGGCCGAAGAGGAGCACGTGCTACAACTAGAGCACCTGTCAGAGCAACAGTTGAGGAGCCGCCCTAGCTCCTATTGGGGGACAGGTACCGAAGGCGCCTGTTTTTACCCCAGGACTTCAGGAGACTTTAGCCAAGTTCCTGAGCATGTTTGGTACATTGGCTCAGGCGGGGTTGATTTTGGTTGCACCGGCTACTACACAGATCAGGGGAGGAGCTCAGACTCTGCCGCCCGTACTCAGAAGCATCAAGTCCACGTTGGTTAGGTTCCAAGTGTCATGCTGACACAACCTATTATCCCAGTTCAGCCTGTGGTTAGGGAAACTGCATCTGAGGAAGAACAACTTCAACTTGCGAGGTTCAAGAAGTATTACCCTCCTACTTTCAGTGGTTTGGCTTCAGAGGATGCGCATGGGTTCCTAGGGGAGTGCTATCGTATTCTCCGCACTATGGGTATTGTGGAGATGAGTAGGGTTGCTTTTACTACATTCCAGCTTAAGGGAGTGGCATATCAGTAGTGGCGAGAGTATGAGTTGGGTAGTCCGGCCGATGCAGATTAACTTTCATGGACTTAGTTTTCAGAGGTGTTCTTGAGAGAGTTTATTCCCCAGACCCTTCGGGAAGCGTGGCGTGCAGAGTTTGAGCAGCTCTGCCAGGGCACTATGTCGATGTCAGAGTATGCCGTTAGATTCACTGATTTGTCCAGACATGCACCTGCTTTGGTTTCTATAGTTAGAGAGCGAGTCCGCAGGTACATTGAGGGGCTCGGTCATGATATCCGATTCAGCATGGCTCAGGATTTGGAGTCGGTTATTCCATTTCAGCAGGTAGTAGAGATCGCTCGCTGATTAGAGGGCATGTGGGGCCTAGGAGAGAGAGGGCATGCAGGGTCAGGAGAGAGAGGGCAGAGAGGATAAGAGGCCTCGTAGGCCGGGAGGATCTACGGTCCCTATTTTGGAGGTAAGGTACGACATGGTAGAGGTTTTGCAAGTCAGCCAGTTCAGTTTGCACTTCAGGCTTCGCACGGTGTTTCAGGTACCCATGGGTCTTAGGGTACCCGTACTGGACAGCTTCCACAGCCACGCCACTGGAGAGGTTACTTTGAGTATGGATATACCAGCCACATGGTGAGAGATTGTCTCAGACTCTGGACAGATGTGTCACAACATGTTATTCAGACTATGAGTTTTGCTCCAGTTGCTGATATTCCTGCACCGCCAACTTGGGGTACAAGTCAGGTGAGTAGAGGGCGTCCAAGAGGGGGAGGCATGGCCCGTTGATATGCCTTCTGCGGTAGGGCTGAGATCGTTGCAGCAGACAGAGGAGCATCATTCATATTTTGTTTTGGTTCTGCTTATCGGGGTGAGTCCTCCTATTTTACTTCACACATGGGTGAGTTTCATGATTTTGTACTCCGCTTATGTGTTTACCCCTGTTGGGAGATTCTATAGCGGTAACCGTGTCTATTATTTTATTTTTATTCATTATTGAGAGCTATGAGACTAGAAGTGGCTTTCTGTTACTCATTTTGGTAGTTTTGATGTGATTTCTGGATGGTTGGTTACGGTTCGTGATTTAGATGCTCTACCGGTATAGGAGTTCAGTATGTGTTGTGACTTTGTTAGCGAAAATTGAATTAGTGGAAGGTTTCAGTTGGTATGATATGTATACTACTTGTGATTTAGAGCTGAGGATGGGATCCTCGCATTTTCATATGGTTTGATATGTTGAACTGGGTTGCGTGCCACGATGGAAGTTAAATCAGAATGAGATCTGTATGATTAGTTCATGTGTTTTGATTCTCCCTTGTGAAATGGATTCGTAGTATGGTCTTGATAAGGAGTTGTGCCTGTCGGGATTGTTTGATAGTTCTCTTATATGTTTCTCTTCTCACATTAAGTCATATTCGCATTGTGCTTATTAGGTTTTAGCTTACGAGGTGTGTGCCCAGGTGGCGATAGATTAGACTTGTTGATTTGAGTGAATAGTCATGGCATCTTCGTGTTCCTTGCCTCATTTTTGGTGTTGTGGAGGTTTAGAATGGGGTTCTAGCTGATATGAGGTTAATTGTCGGTGCTGGGTTTAATTATGGACAACTATCATTATCAGAGATGTGGTTATGGGCATATGTGTAATGTGTTACATCGTGTGGTTGTACTTGGTGGGTGTAGTCATGAGTTGTTGCAGCTGGTTGAGGCTGATATCGTGTGTTGATGTGCGAATCGGGTTTTTTGGAAATGATTGGATGGTGAGAAATTTGGTTCTAAGGTTATCAATGTGGGTGGAAGGAATAATTTTCTGTTGGGATGGTGTCGTCGGGCCTTTGTGGATTGGGGTGACGTGGGATTACCCGCGAGTGTATGTATGGTAGTTCACTCAGTGATTTGATGACTTCGGAATGGTTTTTGACACGTTGGAGGACAAACGTTTGTTTAAGATGGGGAAGATGTAACGACCGGGCCGGTCGTTTTGAGAATTTGTGTCCCGTTCAGTGGCCTAAGGTCTCGGCAGCTTCGTATTATGTGTTATGACTTGCGTGTGTGGTCAAGTTTGGTTTTCGGATGATTCGAGATTAATTTGGAAGAAGGATTCCTATTTTAGAAGCTTAAGCGGTAAGAGTTGACCGGAGTTTTAACTTTTCTGTAGACGACTCCGAAATGACGTTTTGGTGATTCCAATAGCTTCATATGGTGATTTGGACTTAGGCGTGCGTCCGGATTTGGATTTGGAGGTCCGTAGGGTAATTTGAAGCATTTCGGCGAAAATTGGAAAGTTGAAGTTGTAAAGGTTGAGAGGTTTGACCGGGAGTTGACTTTGGTGATATCGGGCTCGGATTACGATTCCGAGAGTTGGATTAGCTCCATTATGTCATGTGGGACTTGCATGCAAAATTTAACGTCATTCCAGGTTGATTTGATATGTTTCGGCACGAGTTTTGGAAGTTGGAAGATTTGGAAATTCATAAGTTTGATTCATGGTGCGATTAGTAGTTTTTGACGTTATTTGATGTGATTTGAGGCCTCGAGTAGGTCTGTGTTATGTTATAGGACTTGTTGGTATATTCGGGCGGGGTCCCCAGGGGCTAGGGTGAGTTTCAGACGTGTTTCGGATCAATTGGAGCATTTTTGGGTGAGGTTGGTTTAGGCCGAGTTCTGGTGTGGTCGCATCTGCGGACCACTGGGCGCAGGTGCGAAGATGAAGGCGTAGATGCGGAAAATTGTGCGCATTTGCGGCTCCGCAGAAGCAAAATATTGGACGCACAGGCTAGCTAGAGCGCAGAAGCAATTTAGGCATGCACACTTGCAGTTGCGCAGAAGCGGAAGATTGTCCACAGGTGCGAGAGGGCATCTGGTCAGTGGGGTTCGCATGCGCGGTTCTTTTGTCACAAAAACGACACCGTAGAAGCGGCTAATTATGTCGCAGGTGTGATCAGGCTTGGGAAGACTCTACATTGTCGAGGGTTTTTGAGGATTTATTCATTTTTGGAGTTGTAGACCTCGGCTTTGGGAGAGTTTTTGTCGGTGTTTCAAGCAATTCATTGGGGTAAGTGTTTTTTACCTGAATCTTATTATATTTCATGAATCCATTGTTATCTTCATCATTTAATTAGTGAATTAAGTTGGAAATTTGGGGAAAATTTGTAGAAATCTTTCAAAATATGAAATGAGGATTTAAAGGGCGATTCGATATCGGAATTTGATAATTTTGGTATGGTTGGACTCGTATCGGAATGGGTGTTCGGGTTTTGTGAATTTTATCGGGTTCGAGGTGCGGGTCCAAGGGTTGACTGTTTAGTTTTTATTAAAGATTGAAGCTTTGTTATCCGGGATTGTTTCCTATGAGTTTTATTTATGATTTGAAGTTATTTTGTCTAGATTTGAGCCGTCCAGAGGTTGTTTCACTCGAGAAGGTCATTTAGAGACACGGTCTAGCTTCTTTGAGGTAAGTATCTTGCCTAACTTTGTCTGGGGAACTACCCCTTAGGATTTGAGTCATTTGTGCTAATTGTATCATGTGAAGGCCGTGTACGCAAGATGACGAGTACGTGCTTGGGTTTATTTGTGGAAATGTGGCCGTTTAGGAATCTTAGGTTCTTATGTTCATTAGATATGAAGTTGTTTTGTCATATTAAATCCCACATTCACTAAATTCACTCTTACGTGTCTTATTTGGAATTAATTGCTTCATGTTCTACCTTTATTGCCGGTTAAACTCATATGTGCCTTAACTGAAGTTGTTGCCTCTTTTATTGTCATGTTATCCTTTCCGTAATTACTTAACCTTAATTGAAATTATTATTATCTCTTCCGTAATTTTGCTTAAACTTAATTGAAATTACTATTATCACTTCTGTAACTGCTTAGCCTTAATTGAAGTTGTTGTCCCTTTCATTGTTGATGTATTCTTATTTGGGGTCATTGATTCATGCTATCTCTCTTGTCACTGAATTGTACTTGTGTGGAATCATTGTTACACATTATCTCTCCCTTGTTATGCTATTCTAGTTGAGACCATTATTCCATGTTGTGTCTTTCTTTGTGAGCTCGTTCTTCCATTTCTTTGTGTTCTGAAGTTCTTGTGATAATTTACTTGCCTTATTCTCTTGTTATTGTTATTTTTGTACGTTGTGGTTGAGTCGTAGGCTCCTTATTGTGAAATTCTGTTATTGTTTGGATTCTCTGGCAAATTGTGATTTTGAGCACTTGAGGTGCAATTTGTGATATGTTGTGATATCGATACACATGCGGTGGTATAAGGTTTGGGTGTTGAAACGCATGCGGTGAAATAAGGAAAGATTGTGTTTCATTTGTGGGATTGATACGCGTGGCTAGTAAGGGAAATACTAGAAGTCATGCGGTGTGATAAGGTGGGCTAAAATGCGGGATGATTTCGAGAAAAATAATTTTCAAAACTAAATGTAAAGGCTCCTGCGGTGATATAAGGAAAGATTGCGTTTTATTTTGTGATTTGAGACTACGAGGCGGTACCTCGGTAGTGGCTCTTGTTGACATTTCCCCATTCTTTTGTACTTGTCCTTGATTGTTGTTTCCTTAGTATACTATTAATTGTCTTTCTTAGTGTTGCACTATTTGCTTAGTTTTGTGTAGCTAATCTTGTAGTACTTTTCGTTGTTTCAATTTCATTGTTGTCTTAATTACACTGTACATTTTATGGTGATCGTTTCTTATGTGCCATTGATTGTCTCTACTCTTACTTGTTGACTTGAATTGTGGTAGAACATATGCACAATCATACACGTAAATAAACCACCCATATCGGTCTTAGAAGATGAATCCTAATGTTTTGACCATTTACATGTACTCCCATGTACTTGCCTTATGTATGAGAGTTATCCTGTTGGCACGTGACTTGCCTGTGCAGTCATGAGTCATTATTACTATTGGCACATGAGTGATCCGTGCGTATATTAGATATTGTCACTCCCTTGGCACGTGACTCGCCTGTGCTGTTATGAATTGTAATGTGGGCACAAGATGCGAAGTAATTAGGGTTTACGAATTGGGGCCAGTGATTTGTGATTTTGAGGTTTGGTACCTCGTGAATATTCTTGGATAAACCTGGTGTGAAAGCGGTTGTTCCTATTGAGTTGTCACTTGTTTTCCTTTATTTGGTTTCACCGGATTTGAACTGTGTTTAGCTTACTCTATAATGTTATTACCTGTTGTGTCTCGTTGCTAACTGTTGCTTTTAGTCCCTATTACAAATATTGTATTATTATTGTCATCATACCTAGCTTTATATTGATATTGTTCCCTGCTAGTTCTACATTTATACTTGTTCAGGTTGTTTAGTCATGTGGGTGTCTTGATTGTTCCTCGTCACTACTCCACCGATGTTAGTCTTGATACTTACTGGGTACCGCTGTGGTATACTCATACTACGCTTCTGTATATTTTTGTGCAGATCCAGGTGCCTTGGATATTTTTGATTATTAACTAGCTGGTCGAGCATTGATGTGACTCAAGGTAAACCTGTCGTCACGTTCGCAGGCCTCAGAGTCACCTTCTAATATTGTACTTGTACTACCGGTTTTGGGTATTGTACTGCACTTAGGATCATTGGTTTTACTAAAGAACTTTCAGTTCCATGCTTCGTAGTTATTCTGGTTAAATTCTGTTTTTAATTCAGTAATGTTAGGCTTACCTAGTCTTAGAGACTAAGTGCCGTCACGACATCCTACTGAGAGAAATTTAGGTCGTGACAGTGTACGTGTGCATAGCGTCAATGACTATTAAGAAGAAACAATTGTTCAAAAATAGCAATATGAAGTTAAAATAAATGCAATATATGTTAAAATAATAAAAATTAATTTATATTGACACAATTGTTAATTTCAATATCTTCTGAACATGCATAGATGATGAATTTAGTTGGATTAGTCAAATAGTATGTATAATTATAAATAATTTATTATATCAAAAACAAATATGTATGTTTTTAAATGCTACATTTATAATGTTATTACATAAGAAAATGTTGAATTTCTTATTAATTAAAATATCAAGTAATGAATATAAGGAAATAATGAAGATTTTAATATTAATTATAAATTTTGGGCAATCGATCTTTTTAACAGAACTAAGAGTTATCTCTTCGGTTGATATAAATGGAGTATAAAAACTTTATGCTAATTAAATCGTGTAAAGAATAAATTAGTATTACACTTTTCTGAAAATTAAAGAAAATAATATTTAATTTTAATTTATTAATATTTTATAATAGATATTTTATGTAGAAAATTAAGTTAAGCTACTTTTATAACAAAAGAGATGGCCTTTGGATTTATTCACAGAACAGTTGCCTAGATGGCAAAGACAGTATTAAAGTATTCAAAAACGCTATAGGTTATGAGACTGATAGGTGCATCAGTCAACATTCGAAGACGAATGTTCCGATGAGGGAATGATGTTACACCCGATATTTTCGTACGTAAAAGTACGTCGTAAGTCAATTGATGTAAGCTTAGAAATTAGATTATATTTGAAAATACATAAAGTAAGTTAATCATGTTACCTTGGAGGTTACAAATATTTAAGATCAAGAATTTCAAGTACCAAGACGGTTGGAAGGTTTAGAAGCTAAACGAATCGAAGAAAATAAGTTTTGTCGAAAGTCGGCATGTTAGGAATGTTATAACATGTACTTTTGGGGTTAGACTAGGGCGCTTATCATGATAAGGAGGTTATGTTATGAGTTATTTTAACCGTATGATACTCGTGTGTTACATTTTGAAGTCAAGCGAGTTGTGGAACAAAAGTTGGCAAAGGTCATCACAAGTTACATTCATAAATGTGCTGAAAATTAGGTCAAATGTAGATGAGCTTTTCTCCCAATATACTTGGAATTGCAGGATCAAACAAGACTCCACTAGACATGGCTTGTAAACTTCCTAGGACATACCTGCTTTGATACTAAGTTTGTCACGCTCTAAACCTAGGGAGGCGAGACCGACACCCGCTGCCTCACTGGACCGTATAATGGCTACAAACTGAAGCAGTAAGTTTGGCCAACTTGAGGTCAGTTTTGCGGTCGATTATGCGATCGCATAATTGATATGCGGACCGCATATCGATCGCACAATCCCTCTTGAGTTTTTGCGGAGGGAGTTCTGCGGTGCATTATGCGACCGCAGAACGAGTATGCGGACCGCATACTGGTCGCATACCTGAGACGTAAGTTCAGGCCTTTGAGGGCCATTTATGTGGTCACTTTGCGGACCGCATAACCATTATGAGGTAGTATATGCGGCCGCATACCTCTATCGTGGCACCCATTTTCTTAATTTAAAACCCGACCCCCATTTCGTTAAAATACCCCTTAGGTATATTTTGAACTCATTTTCAGATGTTTCTAGAGTGAGAGATAGAGGGTTCAAGCGTACCAACCTGAGACGAGGGGCTCTGAACATACAATGTGGTACTTTGGCCGACAAGGCCACAATGCAGGAAAATTTCTAGAACAAAATATAAAACTCAGCGGAGATTAGCTCCAACTGAACATTTGTATAAACCTGGGCCGGCAAGGCCGTCATAACTACTACAGCTAACATACTACATTAACTGACAAGATATGTCTACAAGCCTCTACTGATGGTTATACTATGGTCGGAACAGGGCCCCGACCTACCCATATAATATATATATATATATATATATATATATATATATATATACACACACACACACACACACATATACTCAATATGTACTCAAGACACTAGACCTGATAACTTCAAAGGACGTAGAGCTTATCGATCAAGCTGAAGTCGGACATCACCTACTGAGGAGGTCTACCCATCTGTCTATCTGAACCTGCATGCATGAAATACAATATCCCTAGAAAAGGGATGTTAGTACGAAATAATCTACCGATATGTAAGGAAATAGAATAATTGAAAGTTGAAACTAAACTGATAATATAATAACTGAAAGTAACTGGGAGTCAAAGATGATCTGAAGATATACTTACCTGCTGATACTGACTCAACTCTCTTAATATAGTAAGTAAAATAGTTATCTGGCCTTATAAGGCTTGGTACGTGTAACTGCTCGGCCGTAGTAGGGTTGCTCGTAGGTGGTCGTCCATACTAGGCTCGGTAGCTCGACCATTCTGGGCTCACTCATAGGCGCTCGGCCACTGTAGGCTCGATATATAACTTACCATCTGATCTGAGTTTGCCCAATGGGGACCTGCCCACCGATTATAGCACGATGATGGTGAAAATACTGTAATACTGTATATATATAGACCCTCCGCTCTCTTGACTGGAAGAAGACAATACTTAACTGAATATAATTTCCGATAAAGGAGAATGG